>SNQJ01S0066799.1:82566-110311 GCA_010110895.2 Picea sitchensis | reverse complement strand
TACGAAATTTACTTCCAACTTTTGGAAGTCATTGATGGTTGGTTTAGAGACCAAGTTGTTGTTTAGCACTACCTATCACCCTCAAACCAACGGACAAAAAGAAACAGTGAATCAAATACTTGAAGACATGCTAAGAATGCATGTAATGCATCAACCCAAGAAATGGGAAGACTACCTGCCACTGGTAGAATTCACCTACAACAACAGCTACCAAGCATCCTTAAATATGAGTCCCTTCAAAGTCCTCTATGGTAGACCGTGTAACACTCCATTCAGTTGGAGTAATCCCGTAGACAGGATTTATTTTGGACCTGACATGTTGAAAGAAATGGTACATCATGTGACTCAAATAAAACAAAACCTGAAGGTCGCTCAGAACCAACAGAAAAGCTATGCCGACCAAAAGAGAACTCCAAGAGAGTTCAAAGCGGGAGATCATGTATATCTCAGAGTTAGGCCCAGGAAGAATTCCCTGAAAATGGAAGCTTGTGCCAAGTTGGCACCTCGGTATTGTGGACCCTTTGAGATTCTAGATAGAGTGGGACCTATATCCTATAGGCTAGCACTTCCTCCCACAATAAAATCACATAATGTTTTCCATGTTTCATTATTGAAGAAATATGTACATGATGCTAATCATATAATTGACTGGTCTATGATCCAGGTGGAACTGGAGGGGGAATTTCTACTAGAACCCCAATGCATACTGTACAGAAAGGAAACCCCACTTTGGAACCGAACCATTGCACAGGTCAAGGTGCAGTGGAGACATTTTGGCTCAGATGAGGCTACATGGGAAATGGAGGATGCCATGAGACAAGCATATCTGATTTTGTTTACTTCTGTACATGCATGTCATGTTGATAGATAAGAACATTGAAGACGATGTTCCTTTAAGGGGGAGGGAATTGCAACACCCTGTTTCCCCCAGTTTGTAAAAATAACTATACTAGCCAAGAGTTGTGGCAAACCCAAAAATGTGAATGGACCTTGTGAAAAAGGTCGATGAATGTGAATAATATTATGAATATATATATTGCAAGACTGTTGAGAGGGGATATGATGAAAAAGAGATCACGATGGTTGGAGAAAGGTGGTGGAAGGCACCTGGAATGGTGGCGTTAACTTCCACCGAAACCAATACCATATTTGGACTTCACTGGCCTGAAGAACTAAGAGCGGCTCGCTGGCCCCGAATTAAATGACTCGTCAGGTTGGTAGGTAAAGGGATCCTCATGAGTAATGAGGGATGGGGGTGAACCGCCCATCCGTAGAGTCCTCAGACCTGACCACTGCAAGCAAAATCGTGCCACACGCAACCTCACCGAATAGAGAAAAGGCAGGAAGTGTGGGTGATCAAGGGCAGACGCGAGGGAAAGAGGAAGAGAACTCTGGAAAAATACAAAGTCAGTGATAGCAGATAAGAAGGAGAGTAACCTTCATTCTCAGTCACTGGAAAACAGAGACGCAGTCTCGCAGCATCGTGGTCTCAGCTCAGGGGTGGCTAGTGGTAAATCCATTGGGAGTCATTGAGCCTACGGTTGGGTGGAAACAAGCACCCCTCTCATCAGTTGCAGTCACATCCAGTGTTATTTATGATAAGTGTTTACATCTTGCATCTTGAAATTTATATGCTGACATGTATGCTCATAGTCTGTGCAGTTTGTGAATGGTTTGAGTATAAGACTGTTTGTGTAGTGTTTTGATCAGNGGACCTCAAGTCTGCTTTTGGGAGATCTATGTCCTTATTCATCCCCAGGAATACTCGGAATAGACCTCCCCACAGAGATACCCTTCTTGGAGAGCTTACCAAGAACCTGGAAAATGATTTGAAGGCGCAAGTATTAGTAACCCTGTATGAGGAAGAATGATCCTCTTGAAATCCTGAAATAGCAATGTAGGGATAGGTTTCGATCGATAGACGAGATCCCGTCGAAATATCTGCGGTCATTCAAGACCGTTAGGTTGGAGGAAGAAACGAGGACGTTATATGCCTTAACCCTTTTCCTTTATCTTCATGAGTAGCGAAGAAATCGGGACCGTAGATCCCCAAGGTCCGTGAGAGTATCTGGACCGTTGGTTTTTCCACGTCCAGGGAACAGTGAGAGAGTGCACAGCGTGGGACAATCTGAAACGTCAGATATTAGTTAGAAAACTCTATAGCCGATGGATTTGTTAGGATATACATGAGGGTTAAGACCTCGTGAACAGGGGCGAAAGTCCCGAAAGAAGAGTCGGTATCAGGGTTTCGGATTTCGAGAATTCGGGAGTCCTGTCTGGAACCGAAATTCCAATTGACTTAATCCCTCTTGTTTGTCCTGCGCAGTGTCTTTAACCTGGTAGAAGCCGATATGAAACCCATAGGGTATGAATGTCCATTTCTTATCCTTCACCAACGTGGCATTGTAACCCTACAAGATAATTTAGTAACATATTTCCCCTAGTACCAGTCAGTTGAGGACATATATAGGTAGCAAATGTGGTGCTCCTGTGACGCCGAAAACCCTAATGTAGGTTTCGCGCTCGTCCAGGTACCAGTGACCGACTTTTGATATAACCTTTTTGTCCGCATCAGACAGCCTTGGGCACTCTTTCTTGAATAGTAAGAAATGAATAGGTGCAATAAATTGGTCGTGAATGAGAGAGTAGGATATTTTATACTTGTTCTCCCACAAGATGCTAAAATAGACATGGACCGGGAGCTCGGAAGCGTGCAAGCTCAAGTTCATTCCTGCGAAGACATTTCTTGCACAGATGATGTCTAATAGATAATACACCATGTAGAAGGTAGGATTTTCTCCTTCCTTCAGTTGTTGAGCCTGTAGAATACAGGTGTTAAGCTGTTTGGAGATGATCGTGCCCCAGTTGAAGCTTGTTCTGGAGATGACGACAGTATAAGCCAAAGGCATCCATGCCTCCGAAAACCTGGAGCAATCTTTTTCTCCATGCAACCGGCAAAGGAGAGCCATTAGATAGATATAAGGTTGTCTGAGGTTGGTCGTCGGGTACCAGTCGGAGTTTTGGTTAGTGAATTTTTTGTCTTCTCTCCACCGGGACGCCATGATTTTGCTGGTGTCATGCTTCTAATAAAAGTTCACAACAAAATCCTTGTTCAAATGTTCATCTGGATCCCTAAGCTTGTAATACCTTTGGACTTATACTGGGAGGAAAACCCCAACAATTTGACCATTATAATCATTAATTACACACTTATGTGCATCGTTGTGATCAATAAGCCATTTCAAAAGTTCGATGCAAGGGAATATTGGATTCCTACTCACCACCATGTGTAGGTAATCCTTGTGGATGTTGACAAAAACCTCATCATCCAGCTTCCTCGTGTGAGGATCGCTATGCAGGGAATATTCGGGAAATTCTTCGTGCTTGATTTCCTTGAACAGATCTTCCCATCGTGGGAATGTTGTCTTGGTCCCAATGTTTGCCTCTATTTCCCCAAAGGCCGAGGGTTGAGCGAAAGCTTATTTGGTGATCATCTTGATGATGGGCATTGGCTTGGAAGTGAATTCCAATTTTCTTGCAACGGTTGGGGAGGATCCTTCGCCTACTTCTGATTCTTGCGGATTTGGGATTCTAGGAGATTTCCTGGTGGTGGGTTTCTTTGGAGGCATCGTTCCTGCACTCGAATATGCTCAATTAGGGCCAACACATAGAATAATATTTATATGTGAAATGAAATCAAAACTAGACTAGTACATACCTGTATGCTTGCTAAACTTTGTTGCTTAATACTCACTATACCTTGGAAGCCTTCTACGGACCGTTCGTCTGGCTCCTCTAGATGTTCTGGACCTCTTTGCATGCAGAATGCTCTGGCTCATAATAATTCAGGGTAATATAACGAGAGAGAACTTACCAATCGCATCAAGTTGTTAATACAAGTAATGGGATGAAATTTAAACTACTTACCGCCAATTCCCTATAATCAATTTTACGTAGGTTGATGGCGAAGGGAGATGCATTGTATCTACAGGTTAAAACGGTCAGTGGGCTCTGTGCACGAACTAGAGACTGATGCGCGGTCTTGGAATTAATCAATCAATTAAATGCATCATATCTAGCGTATCTTTAGAGCTAAAACATCCCATCGTGTCATTTTCTGAAAGGGGAAGTAGGGGATTGGCGTCGAGCTACGAGATTCTTCATTGATACTCCTTACAAAATAAAAACCCGCCAACGCCGAAATGTTTTTAAGGGATCGGTCGTCAGCGATTCCTCCCTTTCTCCACAAATGACTATTTCCTTTCGTGTTTCACCGATGCTGAATGAATTCATTCATCGACAACTTTCTTGTGCAATGCTTATCATGAAAAAACAACTCCCCATTTACCGATGCCGACAAAAACCGATGATCTGCGTCCTTGGTTTTCTAGGACGATTTTCTTTCACCTCTGATTCTTCCGGGTGCCGAAATTTGGATGCGTCAGGTGAAATCACTTAGTGATTGATTCTTTAGTCAAATGTTACTCCCTTTAAGTTGTGATGGTTTCAACATGTTCAGGGAAACTTTTAAAGAATCAAGGAGAAATTGTAGAAAACAAAGATAAGCGGAAACAACATTGTTATGAAATAAACAATAAGTGGTACCCAAAAAGTAGAGTTTGGCAGAGACTTTTTTAGGGTGTATTGAGAGCTCAACAGGTGGGTGTGAGAAGTCACATCCCATAGTTATTGGGGAGCATGGGATGAAGTACACTCATATTTAAGAAGAGTATGAGTCAAGTAAGCAAGGAAGAAGAAGGAAATTCGTATGTAGATAGGCACAGTTTTTATTGGTAGATTTTTTACAACAAGAAGAGAGTTGAGTGTTGGGAAGAGAACCAACCATATTCTTCTTGAAGGAATCCATTGTTTGGTTGTGTTTGGTGCTGAGAAAGAGGCTTGTGTGCCTGTAAAACATGCTATAAACTTGTAGTACATTTTCTTGTTGAGGAAATGTCTCAAGAGCCTTGTGAAAGATACTATGAGAACTCCTGAAGCAAATGAGAGTTTCTAGGGTCCCTAGCTGAGATATTCCTGGACAACCAAGTCCACTAGAGGCCCTAATAAATTAATCGTATAGTCTGAGGGACTATGAGTAGTGAAGGTGGTGCATTCCTTGGGTAGTGCAGGTTGTGAGGAAGAGAGAGTGTTGGTGTATTGGAATTGTTGTAGGAGTAGAACTCAAGTTTGGGGGATATTATGTGTGGAGAGTGGATAGTTAGAGGGTCGAATCCTCTTGTGGAATCATAGCCTCAACTCAGGGCCGGCCTATTGTTGAGAGGAAATGAATAGAAATGCATATGGATGGGAGTTTCATCCTTCATATGCAGTTGATTGGTTAATGATTAATAGATAAGTGTTTATGTTATATTCTTATGTTATTACACTATGTAAATGTTTTACATGAGTGTTGGGTATTTTATTGTTGCTTGAACAGTTTCATTCATGGTTTTGTTTATGTTTTTATATGAATTTAGAATATGGTATCAGTCAAATGATTAAATTTGTGTGTGATATGTAGCTGGTAAGTTACAGGAAATTATTAAGTAGAAAATCTTAAATCTTAATGTGTATTATGCACGTAATGTGCCTCATACGGAGGCTTGTTCTCAAAATGATGTTTAGATCTTGGATCATGTCTTAGTATGAACTACCAATTCCCATCCAACACATCTAGGTAAAAAAACACTTGGTTCCAATGTTTTGGGAAAACATAAGGATCCTTACTTTCAACCCACATTTTTTTAGAGTTAATACATATTATCCTACTATCATGATATTCCTTTAAATTTCTTTGTTCAAAGGTATCCCACCACTTGCAACAAAAAATAACACATTGAAATGATGAGAAGTCCACTTGCATGATCTCTTGTATATTTCCAATGTAACCTAACTTTCTCTCTATCAGGTTTTCATCTCAGTTGCTAGCATGACAAGATTGGTCGAACTCGACCTCCACTCCTCATTCTTGTGTGATGTGGAATTCATCATCATAATCAGTGTGAAAATGATGTCTATATGCCCACATAGATGGAAATAAATGCAGCTATAAAAATGTGAACAAGGACGGTGTCATATGTCTAATAACCGAAGCATTAAAAAAGCATAATACGTGTTACAATTCAAATATGCAATATTATAAATAGAATGTGGTACTTAGAGAGGTTATTACAGAGTTGTTGTACCCAATCCCTATTTTTAGTACATCCAAATAGTATCCACGTGGGTTACGACCAAAAACGTCATATTTCTCTTGTATTTGGTCAACCACCCAACTATTGGGACATATTTGTGGCATATTTTCTTTTAAATGATTAGGATAAGGCATGGTTCTACCATTCAACTGTCTGAATGTTTTCATGTCACTATCCCATTTCCTTCTTTTTCTCTTCAGACAACGCGACCCACAGTCATGTTTCCTCTGTGTTGTAAAGAACGAATTTATTGATGACTTCCATTTCAAAATTTGCTAATGTATACAAAAATTTAAAATGAATAGCATGAGATCAAATATATATTATCAACATAAAGAATGAATTTATTGATGGCATCAAAATTTCTAAATTTTGCTAACGTATAAAAAAAATTAAAAAAAAAAAGCATGGGATGAAATATATTATCAACTTCAATGTAAATAATTTCTCTATACTAAATTGACAAAGTATAATTGACCTACTCTTTATCAAGCACTTTTTTTCCATTCGTTTGGATTATCTCCCCTTCCCTTTTGTCCTCATCTTGATGGTCATCCCAAATGACTGCACCTTTTGTGTCGTCAATTTGCTTGATGTACTCATTGGCATAATAGAACGACTTGTATACTATGTACCCCTTTGCCATAGAGCCCTCTGATTTCTCCCTTTGTCAAACAAACCCCTTCAATTATTTCATGTACCTCTCTAAGAAGAATACCCAATGAGATGAGAGCACCCTAGCTAATTCAATCTCATCAGGTAGGTGAATTAGAAGATGGACTTGCAATTCCATAAAACTCGTGGGTAGTTCCTTCTCAAACACACAAACAATCTCATCTATCTCTCGACACCGTCGTGGAATGTTATCCATATGAATCTCCCTTGATGTGATCCAACATACAAATGAAAATAATTTCGATATGGCACATCACAGGTCATGGGGGAAGTCATGGTTCACACAACCATACACGAGAAAAGTATAATGACACTACAAAATAGACACACACGTCATTAATTTCCATAAAATTGTGAGTGTGTAGAATATTTTTATCGACGTCAGTATATAATAAGAAGCATGTATTCAACATACATACCCTTATAAAGTTTAGATGGTCATGTGATTTCAACTCTGACAAATTTCATCTTTTATTCACAGGTTGTAGGTTGGGAAAATCCCGACCCTATCCACAAGACTGAGACAACTATGGGAGTAGCTACCCACTATCACCTTAGATAGATACTCCCCTCGCTTTAGTGGTGATAAGTCACCAAAAGGGGGGAATCTTGGTGACCCTAGGGGAATTGATATGGAAAGTGGCATAATGACCAATGAAGCCCCTATAGGTCAATTTTGGAAGTGGAAAAAGGCTTGGAAAGAAGTCTTGTTGATGAAGGGAGGTTTCCAAAGTGTTGTGTACATGCAAGACAATGTTATGCATGTCTGAGACAAGACAATTGATCAAGATACAAGCCAGATAACCAAGGGGAAAAGAAAGGAAATATTGTTGTCTTAAATTGCAGAAGTATATCATATTTATAATAGTAAAGTAAACTAGCAAATGGCTACAAAATACATTTCCAAAAGTCAAGTAAAAGATAGTAGGAACTAAGCTAGCAATGTCTAGTTTAACTTACATTGAATAGCACAAAAATTTAATGGAATTTGGGGTTGTTTATTATATGTTATCAGTAATTTATTATTACATCCAAGTTGCTATATCAAACAAATTCTACAACAGCAAATTCCAACAACATAAATCAACAAGTAAACCATCAAAAAGATAGGCAATGAGCAGTAGAACAATAATCTAGGTACACAAGTAAATTTCAGCAGTGGAAAAGTGAGAAATAGATAAAAGAAAGTGAGTTTTGTTGCAACCCTAATGGATTCAAAATTAATTTAATTGCAAGAAGAGAATTTTTTGGCCAAAGTAGATGCCCTTAGGGCATAAGCAATCTTGTAGCACTTAGAAAATATTCCAACTTGAACAAATACAATATCTCTCAATTTCACATATATCAATGCAATGATTTTATTTCTCTAATGGAAAAATAGGCAAGTGCCTTATCAATGGGTTATGGAGTCTCTTTTTTAAGATCTAGGGTTTTCAAATTCTCTAGGGGTGTAAGCCCTTTTACTTCCTAGAGCATGCAAAGGTTAGTAAGATAAATCTAGGAGGGTGTAAGCACTTTTACTCCTCCTAGCAACCTTTGAAATAGATTATACTCATAACAATAATGATAGAATTGGTGGTGGGTGCATGCCCTTATACTTCTCCAAGGGTTTAGACAATAACAACCATTAAACAAGAAATAAACACTAACAATATGTTGATATTCCTTTCCAATTCCAAGAGAATACCAAGATAAACCATCATCTACCAACTATATTCCACCATGCATGCAAGAGCTAAGAATCCAAGAGATAGTGCACCACTTCCCTCCACAAGATAAGTAATTAGCATCCAAATACAATCAAACAGAGAGATATGTGATTTTCCCAAGGGCAAAAACTTTCATTCATGTATGTAATTCTCAAGTGAGATGATGTCTCAAATGAAATGAATTGGGTCTCTTTTTATACAAGACCTTCAAAATTAATTTGTCCATTTATATTTAGGGTAAAACACAATTAGGGAGGTCGGCCTCCTCTAATTGTTGTTGTTATCCCAAATTCTTAGAGATAACTAAGGATATTATGTCTCGAGGCCTTCAGGTTGTAGACATGGAGTACTAAGAGACAACTTTACCAGTAGTGTCCACTTGCATAGATAGAGACCCACCTTGCCATCACAGTTCTGGGATTCATCATGAGGGTATCCACCACATCAGATTGTTTCTGGAAGACATTGGGTCTTGTTCCATGAGGTACAAGCCAAGTATTATGGTGAGTGTCATTTCAATATTTGAGGCATTTGAGTATGTTGCATTTTAAATTTATTTTTATTATGTAACGTCTTCTTGGAAATTATGCTCTTTGCATTGTTTTACTTTGGTGGTTGACATTTCACCCTAGTAAGTGGTTCACCCTTAGGGATAGTTTTTCTACTGGGACGTCCTATTGATGAGTCATCATTCCATTCCCGACCATACTTGTCACTTTCCACACTTCATCCCCTCATCTCCTTATCTTTTGGGGATTTTTTGGTGTATTGACCCAAGAAGGGATTGTCCCTCATTTCATGGGAAGAAGGGGTTGAAGGCCTAGAGGCTTGTAGCTGGAAAAAAGATAAAATAAAATCATTAACCTTCTATATGCTCACCCAGGGATCCCGAGGACAATAAAATGTCTCTCATAATAAATTGATGGGACCCATAAAAAATAACTAATACAAAATGGCAACCAATGAGGAGCATGTGTGGGCACTGGTTTTCATGCTTAGGTAGAAGCCCCACACATTGTTTTCAACTTGGGGAAACATGATGTGACCAAGGTAGAGTCAATGTGGGAATTTGTTTTCATTCTTAGTTAGAAGCCCCACCTTGGCTTCAACATTGAAACATCTTAAAAGACTAAAATCCAATAAATGGTCTTGGAAAAAGGTTGCATTGAAAATGAAGGTGCAACACACCCTCTGCAAAGGCACCAATAAATGAGACACTACAATCCCTTGTATGTCATGAACCACATGCCCAAAAGTATTTACCTTATCCATGTCACCTCATCCACATGACCTAAAGATAGTTCCACTTGGGAAACATTCCTAAACTTGAGGTACGATTCACCCAATAGGTCGCTTTGTCAACCCTCCCATACCTAAACTTGGAAAATTGTGTAGGGTCTTTGAGAACTTGTTTATTTTGATGAGTTGGTTTGTATTTACATTCTTAGATATATATTTTATTGATTTGATTTACTCATCATGATGCATTTGACTTGAGATCCTTGGAGTGAGTATTCATTGTATTTATAGGACCTAGTTGGTGGACAAATTCGGAAGAACGAGCCTAGCTTGGGCTTCCTTGGGGTTTGAATCCCATAGGTTGGATTTCATGGCCCACACACTAGATGATGATGATACCCTTTGGAGGCTCGAGAGATTCCTTGGAGGACCTCATCCATGCCCCTAATCTCCCAACATTTTTCCTTTTGACGCCAAAACGTCACACTTGGAGGGCTTGGCGTCATGCATGGGTTAGGGTTTTGATGGTGATAAGGACACATGGCACGAAATGAAGGAAGAACTCCTTGGATCATGGAGGAGAGTCTTGGCATGGGGACACATGGCCTTTGGAGGTCTATCCCATTCATACTCAACCCAACGATTTTCTTCAAAGTGCCAAAAAATTTCCATAGGGGGGTGACGTCTTAATTTTAGGGTTTCTTTCATGTGCAAATTATGAATTAAATGTTATTATTATGTAAAAGGGGAAAAGGAAAGGAAATGTTTACTCCTTACTTTGTGGTTTACCCTTGTATGTGAAAAAATTATGTTTAGGAGGTTGATATAAATAGAGATCAACCTCATTTCATTTTTATCATAGCTATATCACCTTAGAGAAGACACTCTTGGCTGAAATTTGTGCCCTACTTGGGCATTTTTACATATATCTCTTGTCACTTGCTCTTGTAATGGTTTTTCTTTGGCTATTGGATGGATGGATGATACGCTAGCTCTCGTGGAGGTCTATTTCTTGCTCTATGGTGGATTTTCTTGGTTAAAAAGAGGTTTATCTTGTTAATGCTTAGACTATGTAAGGAATCTTTGTTTCTATTGATTCTTTTCTTGGTTTCAAGGTTAATTTGATTGAAATTTTGGGGAGTATAAGTGCATACAACCCCACTAGGTCCATTATATTTTTCTTGAAATACTTTGTTGCACAAGGAATTCCTAGGAGGAGTAAAAGGGTTTACACCATCCTAGGGTTTTTCCTAGCTAGCTTAGCTTGCTAGGGGAGTAAAAGGGCTTACAACCCCAAGGAAGTAGCTCAACTAGCACTTTAATTTTTGAGACTCCACAACCCAACAATTAAAGGCACCAATATTATTGCATTGGAGAAACAAAAGCATTGCATTGGGATACATGAAAACACAAGATATTGTAATTGTCTAAGTTGGAAACTTTTCCTTATGCTTTAAGCTTGCTTGAGCCGCTAGGGCGTTTTGATTGGTCAAGGATATCTTGCTGCAGTTACAAACTTATTCTACAACCATTAGGGTTGTTGCAAACTCCCTTTTTCAAGATTAATTTCTCACTTTTTTACCATTGAAAATAGTTAGCAAGTTGTTATTATTTATCTACTTGATATTGGCTATTGTTGGGCAAGTTGTTGCCTAGTTTCTTGAGGTAAAAGTTATTGAAGTAGAAAATATTTTCTACATACATTTGGCTGCTCTGAAAAGTCTCTGAAAACATCTTTTTGCAGCCATGATTTTCCATCAAAACGCGTGCTAAATTATTGGAAAGTTATCTATTGGTTCAATGCTTCATTATCCAATAATTACTTGACAGTTTTGATGGTTATTTCTACAATAAATGATTAATTCTATTGTTGATATATATATATTATATTTGTTTATTGTTGTAATTTAGTACAAAAAGATTCACTTGCTTGTCCCTTTGACATTTAGGTTAGTATATTGGTTATTTGTCTTGTCTTTGGCAGACGTAACACTCTGGTGCATGTATTGTTATCGGAATAATTGGTAAGTGCAGACACAAACAGATCTCCCTAACTTCCACAGGAAACTAGAAAAAAACAGGAAAGAATACACACTTCGCCTTTAAAAACTTCATTATCATATGAACTAGTTTAGTGAGGTACAAGTGACATACCTTTTAAGAAACACTTGATTCTCGTTGGTTGTCATCCTTGTAGCTCCTTCCTTGGGTTTGCAGAATGGTAAGCCTGTCCAAGAATCACAAACCAACAAAGAGGGAAAACAAATATATATGTATTCTAATGAAGTATATGTATATGATCAAGGAATTATACAATAGAAGAAAAGATGCTTATATAGGGGAGAAATGTATTACTGTATTAAATTAATAGAAGGTGGAGAATAAAACCCATGCCTTGATGTTGCAAGGTCCCCTTTCAATGGCTCTTTGGTTCAACACGCACACCTTTTGCTCCAAATGCCTTGAATGAAGAAGATCCACAATCTGACTTGAAGAACTAAAGAAAATCTCTCAAGCATAATCTGAAGTAGAACTCTCCATACAAATCTTAGCCTATTCAACCTTAGCCTTTTCCATGAGAGATCCCTCTTTATATAGTGTGAAAGAGATATGGATGAGGATATTAGTATGATCCCACCAAATCAGAGAAGCGAGTAAGATCCAAACTGATCGGAGGCCACCTCATCTTCTAGAAGATCCCCTTCTAGAACATTCGTGAATTTTGACTTTTCCTATACTTTAAGCATCGTCGCACCCTATGCACAAGTAGCATGCGATGACGTCGCAATCCATATTTAGGGCAGAGTGCGATGATTAGGCATCGTCACACCCCATGCATATAGCAGGGTGCGACGACCTTCCTTTATATGGTTTTTTAAAGAGGAAAGCAAATCACTTTTCTCATGGAGAAAGTCTTCTTTTAATATTTTTAGGGAAATTTAACACATGTTGTCGGTTGATCACTGAGGTGACCAAAATAATGTGTAACAAAATTCCCCTCAAAGTATGAATCTATAACTCATGATAGATGAAATACTTTGTAGAATGTGTGTGTCGAAAATAAGGAGCGCATCAATCAGGAACCTGCAAACAAATAAGCATTTGCATAATATCATACCATTTTTTAGGTGGGCATTCCCATGCTCAGACTATAAGTGACTCTAATAATAAGTTTCAAGTGAGTCATGGCCACTAAACGTACATTGTGGATCCATGTCATCATGATTTGACATAGCCACCAGGAATACATTGTGGATCTATGCTCTAAAAGAATTCAAATTCAGACATATCCACGAGACATACATAGTGGATCTATGTTTCAGTACAAATTCATGAATACTCTGTTGCAACCTGGACCAAAATGATAAGATCCAAGGTCTTCATTCCATCATCTCTAAGTACGAATCTATCCATGTGATTACAGGTGTCGAGGTCGAACATGGTAGAAACCACTTGATTACTGGTCATTAATGGAAACCATTAACAACTGCGAGGGAAATCACCATTGATGTCAATGACTCCCAAGGTACCCTAGTACAATCCAACGAATGTGAATAAACGAGTTGAAGTTGAACACTCGATTGAATCTTCCAATCATGGGTCAATGATGTGAACCCAATGTTGAAAGCGAAGAAACCTACCATTGAGGCATGCAGGCTCCAAGGTACTAAATGATTTCTAAGTCTTGTTCCTAGATAATGAGTTGAAGTCGACAGGAAAATACCCGTCACAGGAGGGCCTTGATGTATCCCCCATCAATGACATGAAATATGTAACAGATTTGAGGTAGATCAAAGTATAAAGTGATTCGGAACTGACATAGGGAAGGCCGACATGGTAGAAAATTTATAATTGCAGATGGTCGACTTGATAGAAGGCTTGTCTAGGTTGGACTTCTCTTGAACATATGAACAACATGACAGTTGTCTTGGAAGCATTGACTCAAGGAAGACCTAACATATAAACTTGTGGATGATCAAACGAGAGACAAATCGATTTCCCAACCTGGATACAATGACGAAGGGGGGTGTCAAGTTCAAGAGCGACTATTACTACCACTAACATAAATACAGAGACACATTCTTTCCCAATTTTTCCCCACCATTTCTGGCGAGTACCTCTTTATTTTTACACAAGATTGAGGAGGATAACATATGCTTGTAGTAGTAAGCTCATCCTTCGGATGAGTCCCTCAGAGTATGTTTAACGAACCCTAAGAAGGAGTGGTTCGATCCCATATGGGTCTTTCGGTGTTTGTTTAATGAGTCCAAGGAAAGAAAACTTAGGGGTTTTTCAACTTTAGAGAGTCTGAAAAACACTTAAAGAGAAATCCATCAGGTCCTTTTTTGTAAATTAATTTGACGAGACCGAAAAAGTGATAACCTACCATTCATCAAATGTTTTCTTCAAATACTTTTACGAGCGTGAAAAGAACAAGGTCGCTCGACAATCTTTTCATTTTTAAGGAGTGTGAAAAGAGCTTAAAGGATACTCCATTGTTTTCATTTTCGTTTTTGCCAATACGAGTTCGAAAAAATGAAAAAATACTACTCAATTACATTCTCATGGTTTCATGAGCGTGAGAAAGAACTAAGACTATGCTCAGAGTTTTTCCTGAAAACCCCTAAAACGATTTGTACACGCGAAAAATATATAAAAATAAACCAAAAAGGGGTGGACCCTTGTTCCAATGCCTCATTTATAGACTTTGTAACCTGAAAAGGTCAACACTCGCCAAGTTGTTAAGACTTTAGGGCATGGAAAAATATGAAAATAATATTATTTTTCAAATAAAAAATGATAAAAGTCAATAAAATAGGCCAAAAACACTATTTATTGACTTTTATTCAAAAAATGATAAAAGACAATAAAATAGGCCAAGTGAAAATTTGTATCAGTTTCAGGAGACGATCTTTTGACTTACTTTCTAAAAAACGGTTGAAAACCCACTTGCAGAATGGGTCAATTTACTTCTCTCACGGGTCGTTTCCTCAAAAATTTAATATTTTGGGAGAAATCACTATAGAAAGGTACGACCACGGATTTGTATCAATTTCAAGAGGAAATATTTTGGCTTCCTTTCTAAGCAAACAATGAGGAATCTCACCAAACGATTGAAAACCCACTTGCAAATTGGGTCGATTTACTTCTCTTGCAATTTGTTTCCTCAAAAAGTTAATATTTTGGGAGAAATCACTGCATAAAGGTACGACTACAATTTTTTCTCGTCGAAGCTCTGATTTTCCTTATTCTTTGGCTTGTTTTGCTTGCTCCAAGAAGCGTAGATCTGATACCATGTCAATGTTTCATCAAAACCTGCACAGGAGATCTAGCCAAAGCAAGTACAAACAAATCTTATCAAGAAAGGAAGAGAGATTCAATATGGAAGAATGAGAAAATGTGTTCACACTACTCCAATGAGTTGATGATTGATACATAGATGATGATCAATATGATACAATGAATGAGTGGAATACACTCATATATAAGACATAACATTCCATAATAGCATAATGCATGCATGCATAATAGCATAATAGTGATGATCTAAAATAGAAAGTCTAAAATAAAAAGTCCAAAATAGAACTAGTCAGTTAACTCCCATTGAACTAGTGTGTCGAAAATTGAAATTTCCCCAACACCCTCCACATGACAAGTAATTAGCATCCAAATAGAATCAAAGAGAGAGATATGTGATTTGCAAAAATTTCAACCATGTATGTAATTCTCAAGTGATATTATGTCTCAAATGAAATGAATTAGGTCTCTTTTTATACAAGACCTTAAAAATTATTTTGTCCACGTATCTTTAGGGTAAAACACAATTAGGGAGGCCGACCTCCTCTGATTTCCCCTTTACAATTTATAATTCAAAACTTACATTAAAAATTCCCTAAAAGGGGTGACGTCATGCCCTAACTAGCCTCTAAATGAGTTGTTTTTCCCTCTAGAAGAAATCATTAGGCCTTTAAAGTCCATGTACCAAGACACCTAGTGCTCTGATGTATGACCAAAGTCTCTCTCCATCAAAAGGTGTCAAGTCATCATCAAAACCACCAACACCATCAAACCCTAGCCTTACACATGTGACACCATACCTCAGAGGTGCATTGTAAGGCCTCCAAAGGAAATTCGTTGGAGATAGGAAGGATACCAAGTCAACTACATGGGATCCTCAAGTTCCTCCAAAGGAAACGTCTTTGACCTATGTATCCAAGAAGAAAGGGCTCATCATTCATCCTGTGGGCTTCAAGCCTCGAGTGTAGGTCCAAGTGACCTTGTGCCTTTTATGAAATGTCTTCCACCTGTTAAGGCCTTGCAAATACAAGAAAAATCACCCTCCATGGGCTCACAAATCACAAGCATCATGTCAAGTAATCCATACATAATAAAAGAACCACCTGAACATGTGCATCAACCCCCCCTTCCCCCTCAAAATAAACAAATGCTCAAATATTTTATGCAAATTGCTAAATTTAGGTATGGTAGGGTTGTCATGGTGACCTATTGGATGAATCATTCCCCAAGTTAAGGAGTGTGTCCTAAGTGGACCCTCTCTAATTCATGTGAAGAGTATGAGGTGGATAGGGGTAATACTTTTTGGCATGTGGTTTCTTGACATACAAGAGATCATCTTCTCTCATTTATGGGTACCTTTGTAGAGGGTGTGTTTCTCTTCATCTGATATGCATGATTTTTCCAAACCCTTTTTCCATTTAATTTATTAGAGTGTTCTCGGGTTGAAGCTAAAGTGGGACTTCTACCTAAGCATGAAACAAATTGCCCACCTTAACTATACCCTTGTCACACTTTGCTTCCCCAAGTTGAATACGATGTGTGGGACTTATACCTAAGCATGAAAAACATTTTCCACACGCGCTCTACCTTTGTTGGAATGTTCAATTAGTTATTTATTTTACGGGTCCCTCAATTTTTTGTGAGAAACATTTCATTATTCTCAAGATCCCTTGGAAAGAATCTAGAAGGTTTATGATTGGATTTTATATTTTTCCAGCTACAAGCCTCTAGGCATTCATCCCCTTCTTCCCATGAAAAGAGGTACAACCCCTTCTTGGGTCAATGTGGCCCAAAAACCCAAAAGATGAGGAAACAAAGGGAAAGAAGCATGGAAAGTGGAAAGTATGTGTGGGAGAGGTATGATGACTCATAAAGGAGATGCCCCAATAGTAATCATTTCCTCGAGGGCGACCACTTACTAGGACACATTGTCAACCACCAAGGTGAAATAGGGAAAAGAGCATAATTTCCAAGCAAACATTTTCAAAATCAAGGAAGAACCCTTTGCAACATATTCAAATGCTTCATTTATTAAAATAACACTTACCACAACACTCGACTCATTACCTCATGGAGAAATACTTGTCGTCCTATGTGAGCCAAGATGGTGTGGTGAATGGTGCAGCCATCGATCTGATGGTGATGGGTGGTGTGATGTGGGGATCTTCCAGCTGGTATATCTCTCGGTACCTCATGTATGCAATCTAGGGGCCTCGAGACATTATCTCCTTAGTTATCCCATGAAATGGGGGATAACATCGTCTACAGTGAAGCAACATCGTAGAGTCGAACCATATAAAGAAGGTACCTTCACACCCAATATAACATCATTTTCCATAGAAAGATCATCTTTCTTCAAAATCCATGGGACATCACCTTCTTTAAAAGACCAAGAGGGACCAACCTCTCCTCTAGTTTTGTTTCTTGGCCAATTTCCATTTTTAGTATTCTAAGAAACAAGAGCTCTCCCAATAATGAATGTGTCGCTTTTATTTCATGATATGTGCCTGCATAAAGAAAATGAAACATTTTTTAATACATGCATGGAATCTAGTAAGTGGCCAATATCAATATGCTCCCAATAAGGAAGATCATAAAATATGGATTTCCTTTTCATCCCAATGGGAATTTTATCAACATAGGTGTCAAAAATTTAATGATCATCGAACATAGGTTCCCCATTTGAGTAAAACAATTATATCATTTCCTTCTCCTTCGTTGGGTCATATGTCTTATTTTGATCTACTAGTGTCATTATTTCAGGTCTCTGGGTTCTCTCTAGTTTTGTAATGTCCCTTTCCAAATGATCACTCCAGGAGATTGACATAATAGCCTAAGTGATTCCCATAGGAAATAGTCAGTGGAAGAAAAGGGAATTAAGTAATTATTTGATGTCAATGGGGCGAAAAAAAAATCTTTTTAAAAAAGTGACATTGAGTAATTAAGTAAAAAGGTGTTTTAAGTGAATTTGAGTTTATAAAGTCACTTTACTTTATTAAAAGGGTAAAAGGATAAAAAAAAAAGGTGAACGTGGAAATAAACGAGGAATAAGGGCGCCCTCTCTCATTATGCATTGTTGTTTTCAAAAAATGAATCTGAGGAGCGCTTGTGGATTTTGGATCTTGGAATGAAAAACCCTAAAGAGGAATATTGGTTTCGGTGGTGACACCATCCACCCTAGCTAGTCCCAGAAAGAACATCACTCATATATTTTCATTGTGTTTCATTGTGACATATTTTATCATTTGGCGACTTATTTTTTCATTTGTGGTTGAGTTTCTCATTCTGGTGGTGTAGTTTTATCATTTCATGGCTAAGTTTCTTGTATGAGGGTCTAGTTCCCTTGAGGATGTCGAGTTCTTGTTGAGGAGGGTCAAACCCTCTTTATTGGGAAAAGTTATGGTTGAAGGGAGATTGAACTCTCTTGTTGGGAAGATTTTAGAATTACTGAGGTCGAGCTTATACTTGTTAGGCAATTTTGTCCTTGTTGGAGGTCACGTTTCCTTGATGGAGGTCGTGTTCATTTGTTGGGGATTGAAATTCTTATTGTGGAAAATGAACCTTTTTGTTGGGGGGTTGATTACACACAAGGTTGTTTTCATTTGTTTTTGGGAACGATTTTATTGCTACTAGGGAGGATGAATATAGTTTCTTTCACCTATAGGACTATCCACAAATTTATGGGTTGCTGCATAGACCATTGTTGGGCCGATTTCCTTTGTCTACAAGCCTATTATCCTTAGATTGGAGTTTTTTCGTCATAGTGACACCTACAACCATATTTGTCTAAGAATTTGCAGAGGCAACTTACACAAATCACCAGGTTCCTCATTTATTACTTTTGTATTGTTGTTGGGTTTTTTCCAATGTATTTCAGTTTTCTTAATGTAATAAATACCTTGAGTCTCTATATGGGTGTTTCTTTGTAAGCCATCGAGGAATTCAGAATTACTTATGAACTATGTGTATGCAAATTGATTGACCAAATGTTTATGTTGTTAAACTAAGTAAAAACCAAAACAAAATAGTGGGGAACACTACAGTGGTAACAAAGTTGGTTTTACTGCCAACATGTACATTACATGGTGCTTTGATGATTTTGGGGGATGAAACATGTTAGCGCCGTCATTTTTTCAGCTAGAGTTGGTATTAGCCAAGTCAAAGTCTGTGTGTCAAAGCGTGTGAGGTCAGGTACCGAACAACGAATGGGTCAAAGTTAGCAAGTGGTCGGTTGGCCCTTGGAGTCAGGAAGGGATGTCAGAACCAAAACATGTGTAAAGGGTAAAGGTATTTTCCAAAAGAGTCGGGTCCTATCAGAAGAGAAGGTTTTATGTGCCTAAGGTTGAGGCAAGTTGTTAAGTGGAATTCACGTCGGCAAATGAAGTGACCATTATCAGCTTATTATGAAGTCAGAAAGAATGAAAAATCACGGCGCTCATATCACATATGTTCTACAGCTCTTATCAGTTGTACTTCACAAACTCCAAAGAGTACCCATCGCACGAATGTACTACGAAAATATTCAAGATTGCTTAGAAACCTCCAGTCACCATGGATTCAGTGTCCCCTAGCACGTTTTCATATCTCACCCACCTGATTATATATTTTGAGCGCTCTACATGCATTATGTTCACCAGCCAAGTTTATGCACTGCCTGTAATTCTTCTCGCAAGCCCGGGTCAATTGATATTACCGCCTTTGGCTTGTGCCAAATCCACCGCGCGCAGAACAAATACATGTTTCACCATGACGACATCCTAGAACATAAGGAAGGGTGCACGAAGTGGCAGGAATGTTGGGCCCGAGCCTCAAATCCTGACATTGGTCAACGAAGATCTGGAGGTCAGGGTGTCTTTTGAATACGTTGGATGCATGACCTTTTGCATAAAAATCCAAGGATTCAACATGAAGCTAGAGGAACATTTCGCACTCAAGTTCAACAAGTCCCACGCGGTAATTGCAGGTGTCATTTTCCAAGTGGTAGAGGAAACTATGTCGACCGCAAAAAAGATCCCTCCACGTAGTGAAAGGTGGTTTAAAGGCATATCGTTGGACGTGCAGTACTACGAAGAATTAATCAAGCGAGACTGTTTAGGCAGGAGATTCGAAATAGGCATTCCAAGTAGATATTTGCAGGATCCCTTTCGAAAACTCATGGGATTAATTCAGAAATATTTCACCTGTGAGGGAAGGTTTGACAGGATACATTCGCATCGCATTAGATTGTTGATGCATTTCACAGGAAGGAGACCATTAAATCTACCCTTCTTCTTGCACCAAAGCCTCCAAGAAATGGCAGACAGTGCCCAGGCTAAAGAATATCAGTTGAAGAGGAAACTATCTCATGTCTCACTGATTAAGTTGTTGGTAGTTGAGGAGTTAAGGCAATTGGGAAATGATTGGGATTCATTTCTACTTATAGTGGGCATTCCCAAGGATCCAAAAGGAGATTTTCCTCTACCCACGGAAAAGGTAACGTCGCACAACTCGAAGGATGAAGCAGGAAAGGCTGTGGAGGAAGGAAAAACTTTGGAATCCCTGTCCCCCCAACAACCGATACCCCAGAGAAGGGGCAGGGCAAGGAATAACAAGGAAGTCAGGGAGACCCAAGTCCCAAGCAAGCCACATGCAAAGTCATTCGTTGAAGAGTCACTCATGCACGCCATTCAGCTGGAACCTATCGAAGGTACAAGCCGAGAAAGTTGGGGAAAAAGGAGGAAGGTAGAAACCGAGAGCACAGATGTTTGTGAACCATCGTAGCAGTTGAGGCAAGTGAAGCTCGCTATCACTGAGTTGTACCGGGAAAACAGAGAGTTGAGGAAACAGTTAGCAATGAAGACCCTCGAAGCGTCAGAATCACAAGGTCGCGATGGAAACGTGATTTGGCTCAAGAGACAGCTCATGGAAGCGCCAGATACAATCATACAGTTGCGCAAAATGCAGAGGACGTCGAAAGAAAGGAATGTGAACCAACCATGGAGAAATTTTGTGCGGTTCTGGCCAGTGCATAGAAGAAGCTGAAAGGGAATGTGGTTCTGCAAAGGCAAGTGATGAACTTGAAAAGGCGCAACTGGTCCCTCAGGAGAACACTTCGGGTATCAATATTGCAGACGAGACAAGAAGCATGATCAACCGACTTCGTTTTTTTTTTCTCAGATGTGGCGCAGATTGTGTTTCCCCATGTGCCTTTTCCTACCAGGAGTTAGGGACTCTGACAGATACCCACGCGGAAAACATACAACGCGCAATGATGGAATCTCATCCATTGCAAAGGATAGGTGTACATTAGACATGCAACAGTTTGAATAAGGGCATTGTTCCCTAGTTGGGGTCATCATTTTGGAGGCACCTGCAATGGTATGCAGTCACCCGCCACATGCACGCACCAATAAACGATCACGTGGCAGAGATCAAGGTCGTTACAATGTCTGGTAGGAATCTAACAGAACACTTGCTCATCCATATGCATGTCAAAGGAAAGAATCGACACATCATTATTTAATGACGAGATCTTGTTGATGACTGAATCCTCGCGGCAAAGATGAGTGGCTATGATGTGACCCAGTACAGTCAGTTTCTATTTTTAGAAAAGTGCCATTCAAAGAGCCATTTGATAGAGAGTAGTCAAAACCTAGCTTCTAGGGATAGTAGTTAGAGCGCAGGGTAGCCCAAGCAGCACAGCCTTGCCTATGTATTCCATATTTTCGATGCAAGTCAAGTTGGTTGGCCAAACTGTGTAGACAGTGACTATTGCTCATAACTTTTTGATCCGATTGAAACTTAATGCAAAGGTCCTTAAGCTTTGATGAAAATATTCTAATGGTTACAGTTTGATGTATTGTATTCTTTCTTTGCATATGTGCTTTCCTGTGTTCTTTATATTCACATCTGTATCCTCTGTCTAAATCAGAACGTGATTTCAAATCTATAATTCACCGCGCAGTGCTCTAGATTCACATCATTTAGAAGAACTGTGTTTCTTCTAAACGAACTCTAAATTCATCCCAAGTGGTGCTCTGAGTTGTTTCATGTGTTTTTCTCTCACCACACTCAATGATTTTAAACTAAAATATTGTTTCTCATTTATCCTTTATCCTCTCGAGTTCAGTCACTGAGTCATTTGTTTCTATCGGTTTCTTAAATCAACTACATAGCCCAAGGTCTTTCTTTATTTCACCAATAGAACCAAATAATATTGTTTAAAGGTGTTAAATCTAGTCGATAGCTCAAAGCCATATCCTGTATAGAGACCAAGTCTCCAAACAGAGCCCTCTCCAAGTCTGAAAGGCTAGTTTCGGGCCTCAAAGTTGGTTTGTAGGTTGCCTATATCATTATTTTTCTTAGTCGAAAGAAGTTTACAGAGCGCTAACAAAACACACATTACATACATGAGAAGAAGGTATAGAGGAGCAGAAAACATCTTTCAATTAGGTTCAGAAGAAGAGGACCAACCAGAAGTAGAAAAAGAGGGATACATGGGGGACATAACTAAGATACATGAGGATAGTGCCATGCATATTCTAAATGATTTAGCAAGGGGGAAGCAATAGTTGGTACAACTCATGACTCAGTTAATTAAAAATACTCAAGTGAACCAAAACCATGGGGGAAACAATGGTTCGAGGGGTATTAATGGACACAATGGGAACCAAAACCATGGGGGTAAAAATGGTGCAAGGGGTTCCAATGGGAATAATGGAAATCATGCAGAAGAAAAACAACAATAATATCCCCACACAAATTGGAACTAGGACCACCAACAAAATGATTCATAGACCTATTTTTCCTCAGTTCTTGGGGGAGCAGCAAATAGGAAATCAAGGGAAGCAAGGTCAAGGTGAAATATTTAATGATTATTCAAGGGAGTAATAAACTCTTGGTGAGGAGTTCCAGGTATCCATGTCATTACAAGACTATTGTATTGTCAAACACAGGAACATACCAAGGGATTTCAACAAGGGATAGTAGAACAGTAATCTCATGCAAAAGGTTGGAATGTTATTCATTCCTTCCTTTAATGGTTCCAACAAATGCATAGCTAGAGTGTGGGTATAGAAGTTGGACACATACTTCCAACTGAACACTATAACAAAGGTAGAAGTGATTAAATTTTGCTACCTTGCATTTAGATGGAGAGGCCCATGAGTGGTGGTACTATCGATTGGTCACTTCGGGACATGCCAGCATTACTTCCTATCCAAAATTCACACAGAAATTGATGGAGAGGTTTAACAAAAAGGATTTGAAATTACAATTCAGAGAGTTGGCACAACTCAAACAGGTTGGGACACCAGATGCCTACATTACAAAGTTCCATAGGCTTGCAGTCACAATGACATATATATCCAAGCAGAGGCTAGTTATGTTGTTCACTGAAGGATTATCCAAGCCATTGCATGGTTGGGTGAAATCCTTCAAACTTGAGACTCTACAAGATTCCATCATCAGGATACGGGACATGGAGGATGCAGTCTCGAAGAACAAATATTTCTCCAAACCTTTCATTCCCCAAAAATACAAGGATAAGAAACCTTTCTAGAAGGAGTGGACTGAAAAAGAGAAGTTGGACAAGGTGACCCATAATTATTTGAGAAGAAAGAAACTTTGCTTCAGTTGAAAACAACCTTGGGAACCTAGACATAGGTGTATGGGAAAGGGTAAGGTTCACTATATAGAGGTACTTTCATATAGTTTTAAAGAGGAGGAAGCAGGGCAGGCTCAAGACAATGAGCGTTACATTCCAACTATTGAGCAGCCACAAGAGGAGGTCAAGAGTGGGGCTATCACCACTCTATCAGGTATCCCTAGATATAACACCTTCACGGTCTGTGGAGTAGTACAAGGGCAGCGTGTCACAGTATTGATTGATGGTGGTGTAACCCATAACTTCATTGACTCATTCTTGGTGGCTAAGAAAGGCATTCCTACAATTGACTTTGAGGGGTTTTATGTAGTGGTAGTTGGTGGGCATAATATTCCATGCACACATAATATTTTGTAGTTATGTGTAGCATTGGGAAACTACATGGTGCCTGGTGATTTCTATGTAGTTGAGATATCAGACACTAATATCATATTGGGTTTCCAATGGCTTGTTTCCTTAGGAAAACATTCAATTGACTACCAATACATGGAGCTAGAATTTAGGATAGAAAATGACAAGAAGGTGGTTTTGAGGGGCATGTGGTGATCCTAGGATCATCTCAGCCAAGCAGATGGAAGGTATATTCAGGCATGGGGATATAGATTTTGTAGAAGAATGTTTGATCATCACTTAGAAACCTTAAGGCAACAACCAGTAGTATCATGTAGACATCAAGAAAATGTTGAGAAATACCCCCAGGGAGACCGCTTGACATGGGATTTGAGCACACCATTGAATTGGAGGGATCAAAACCTGTGATAACTACTCCCTACAAGCATCCAAATAAATTCAAGGATGAAATTGAGAATGCTATTAAGGAATTGTTATATATGGGAAACATCATACCTAGCTCTATTCCATTCGCTTCTTTTGTAGTGTTGGTGAAGAATAAGGATGGAACCATTAGGATGTGCATTAACTATAGAGCCTTGAATAAAAAGACCATAAAAAATAGGCACCCCATTCCCAGGATCGATGAATTATTGGATGAGTTGCATGGGGTCGTCTGTTTTTAGAAGATTGATCTTTGATTGGGGTATCATCATATCAAATTCATAGAGCAGGATATTCCCAAGACTACTTTCAGGTGTCATTATGGGAATTATTAGTTTTTGGTTATGCCATTTGGGCTGACCAATGCACCAGCTACATGTCAATCCTACATAAACCACATCTTCAACAAGAAGTTGAGGAATTTCTTATTGGTGTTCTTTGATGATCTTCTTATATATAACAGGACATGGGAGGAACACTTGGAGCATCTGGATGAGATTATGAGCATCATGGAGGAACATTCATTATGTGTCAAGGAGTAAAAGTGTGATTTCGGCATGACATAGATCCTATACTTGGGTCATGTGGTCAGTTTGTGGGGAGTACATGTACATACGGAGAATATCTAGGCCATATTGAATTGGCCACCAACCAAGAGCCTTACACAATTGCGTAGATTTTTTGCGATATGCAGCTATTATTAGTGCTTTGTAAAGGGGTTCTCATAGTTGGGTGAACCACTCACATATCTCATGAAGAAAGGGGCATTTAGGTGGATAGAGGAGGCCCAAAAGACTTTTTATAGGTTGAAGGAAGTGATGATAACTTGTCCAGTTTTATCACTTTTTGATTTCACTCAGCCCTTTGTGCTTGAGTGTGATGCATCAGGTGAGGGAATAGGATCAGTTCTAATGCATCATAGACATATGATAGCCTATGAGAGTAGGAAAATCAGAGATTCAAAGAGAATCTATTCCATCTATGATAAGGAGATGCTCTCCATCATGCATGCCTTGGTGAAATTAAGATAGTACTTGGTTGGTGGCAAATTTGTGGTTAAGACTGACCACAACAATTTGAGACATTTCATGGGGAAGAAGGACTTAAATGAGAGGCAATAGAATTGGGTCAACAAATTGAAAGTGTATGAATTTGACATTGAGTATGTGAAAGGAAAGAAAAATGTGGTTGTTGATTCTCTTTCCAAAAGACCCGAGATATGTTCACTTGCAAAGATTTNGAAGGACTTAAATGAGAGGCAATAGAATTGGGTCAACAAATTGAAAGTGTATGAATTTGACATTGAGTATGTGAAAGGAAAGAAAAATGTGGTTGTTGATTCTCTTTCCAAAAGACCCGAGATATGTTCACTTGCAAAGATTTGAACTGACTGGAAATCTCATCTCTTGGTAGAGTATTCCAAGAATAAATTTACTAGTGAGTTGATGGATCACATCATACAGGATGACATGTATAGAGTGGTGAATGAAATTATCTACTAGAAGGACCACATATACTTAGTCTCTAAGTCTACATTGAAGAAGAATATTATGACGGTTACGCTTGATGCACCTCTGGTAGGCCATCCTGGGTACTTTAAAACTTACATGAAGACCACAAAGAGGTTCACTTGGAATGGCATCAAAGATGATTTCTTGATACATGTGAGGGATTTTATGACTTGTCAGCAGAACAACTCATATTAAACTCATCCTACGGGGTTATTGTAGCCATTACCCATCCCATAGCAGAAGTGGGAAAGTGTATCCATGGACTTCATCACGAGTCTACCGAAGGTCCAAGGCAAATATTGCATATATGTGGTGGTTGGATCTCAAGGACAATTTAAAAATGGAACGGAATCAACAAAAGATTTATGTAGATAGGTGTTGGCATTGTGCAGGGGTTGTAAGACCCTAGGTTTGTTTTATCTATGACCAACAAAACCCACCAGACATTGGTCCTTTCAGCATCACCTGCATGCACAGATGAAGTCTCACCCAAGGTATCTATTGGGACTATGAAAACCAAGCTTTTGCAGTAGTAAGGGAATGGGAGGTAAACATTGGGTTAATTATTCCTTACTACATTGTGTGTATAACTATGTTCTATTTAGTTTTAACTTACTTATGATTTAGATTCCTCTAATCAGCATATTCCATATTACTGCATAGGTTTGTTATTGTCCCAGTCATGAACATTGCACCATATTTAACCATAAGACAACTCTATTCTACGATGAATATAAACTTAATTCATAAGTAAATATAGAAAATACGAACAACACAAAATTCTGTATCATCTCTTTAACGTTCCTTTATTCATTCTTCTCACCAACACACTGTTACATTCTAAACTCTGGAACTCAACATGGAACATAATAGAACAAAACTGAATATAACATAACATAACCAAATTTAACCCCTAATATCCCAACCCGTTACATATTTATACAAAAATATAGGGCTAAAAACCTTAACATTATCATCCCAAAAAATACCCCAATACAATGCATGGCTAGCTCAGTCAACTGGTTGTTCAGCTGCTTTCTTCTATTTTTCTTTTTTTTAACAAAAACGGTTATGGATTGTATTAATAGGGTGGACTAGCCACAGAATCGGTTACAAATTAGCCACAAGTTTTTTTGGGCCTATTTTTCTGCACCATTCTTCCTCTATAGCTAAAGGCTTGTGATCTGCACTGGATTCTGTACTCCTTCAATATCTATTACTGTGTTTCAACATCTATTTCTGTGTTTCAGCAACTAATATTGTGTTTCAGCATCTATTTCTGAGTTTCAGCATCTATTACTGTGTTTCAGCATATATACAGTACTGTGTTTCAGCATCTAAATCAGTACTGTGATTCAGCAACTGTTACATCACTGTTACAACCCTGAGTTTCAGCATCTGGTACAGCACTGTTGTAGCACTATGTTTCAGCATCTGAACAACACCGTGTTTCAGCATCTGAGCAACACCGTGTTTCAGCAGCTGAATAGCCCTGTGTTTCGGCAACTGTGACAGCACTGTTTCAGCACCGTGATTCAGCAACTGTAACAGTATTGTGTTTCAGCATCTGTTACAGCACTGGGGTTCAACATCTGTTTCGGCACTCTGTTTCAAAAATCTGTTACACACTGTTATAGCACTGTGTTTCAGCAACTGTGACAGCACTGTGTTTCAGCAACTGTAACAGTACTGTGTTTCAAC
>SNQJ01S0066799.1:46786-73481 GCA_010110895.2 Picea sitchensis | reverse complement strand
AATCTCCTAAACTGCTTGTGGAAACTTTCTTTCCCTCTTATTCTCAAGCTACAACAATTGTGACCTACAATTAGTTGGATTAAAGCGAAAGAGAGATCGACGAGGTTGCAATGACCCTTCTCTCTTAGTTTCGCAAGATTTTCACTTAAGCATTGGGACTTTGGCTCACACGTGCAAGTTGTGTGATAACATTTTGGCATCATTTCCAAGGACAAAGTCCAATTTTCCCAGAAGACGACAATGGAGGGGTTTTCAAATTTGAAGTTTTTTCCTCGCGACTCCATTGGAAGAACAAAGACCTTGTTCTTTGCAAAATTTGTAGACTTGATGCTTGTAAGGTGGGACAAACATCATTATGAAGGCATTTGCAACTCACCTTGGCGACTCCATTATTATAAAGGTGGGAAGATTTCATTTGTAATTGAGATTTCATTGCACATAATGAAGGATGGCTTCTTGGATGTTGCATTCAAAGTATCATGCTCTGCATATCAAGGATGTTCTAGGGTACCCTAACAAATCCTCCCCAGAAGCCTTTACCTGTTTGACGATTCGAACAGAACGTGATATCTCTCTCATCCGACGTCGGTTTGAACCCAAACGACTTGCGTTGGGTTCGTGGTGACGAGGGATACACACCCGTTTGTTTTGAGGCAATTCCGAGAACTTTGATTTTTGAGCTAAATTTTGACCCCTGGTCCAGATTATGATCAATTGTCACCTCATTGATCTCTCGTTCACTTCAATCCAGCTAGCTATAGGTCACAATAGTTGTAGGTTGAGGATAAGAGGAAAATAAAGTTTCCACAAGCAGTTTAGGAGATCCGGGACCAATGTCTTTTCATTGGGCAATGGAGTCATAAAAGGAGTTGAGAGTGACAAGACTAGGGTTTAAAATTTTCAAGGCTGTAAACCCTCTTATTCCCAGGAAAAAAACCCTAGCCGAGGAAATACCTGGGAAAAGGAGTTTTGCAGAAGTTTGAAGTGATGAAACTAGAGTTTAAAATATCCACATGTGCAAACCCTCTTACTCCCTGGAACAAAATCCTAGCAAAAGAAAGACCTCAAGGGTGTAGACCCTCCTAATTCTTGAGTCATGCCCTAAGTATTTGAATAAGATGAGAAAGATAAGATGGAGGAGGGTGTAATAACTCTTACTCTTCCTAGGGTTTTTTTGGCATGATTTACAGGAAAGCGTGTGCTTGTCATTGATGGAAAGAATAGCAAAATCGATGGCAAACAATAAGAGCGAAGATGAGACCCGCAAGAGAAGGTTTGGAGGCTGAAACCTTTGAATACTTAGAAAACCTTCTAAGTCGGAAGAAATCATAAGCTCGGAAGGAGGAGCGACAGTGGTCATCGGATCAGTGTCCAGACAGGAGGAGCACGCAGAAAGATCGAGCCATCATTTGGGTCTAAAGATGCGAGGAATTTACACTCAGGAAAATTTGATATTTGAAATTCTCGGAATGCGAATTTTTGTCAGTCGTCGGATCAATTTCGAGTGGAAGGACAGGATAAGCTAGCAAAGTTGCATCACAGAAAGATCGAGTCGTCAGTCCAAGATCCTGATCGAACGAACAACATTCACTTTGGATATGGGTTTCCTCAAGAAATATCTGTCTCTATATATTTCATGTGTGTGATTGATGTTGGATATTATATTACTTACTTCCCTGCATTATTTGGATTGTCATTGAGTGTCATGTAAAGAGTTTAAAATGGGCATAATTGTTTAAGCACAGGGACAACTGATTCACCCCCCCTCTCAGTTGTCCAACAATTGGTATCAGAGTCAGTTCCTTTTATTTAAAGGTAGATCAATAAGATTAAACATGTCAAGCCATGAAGGAAATTCAACCAATAAGGCTCGTCTATTCAATGGAACAAACTTTTCCTTCTGGAAAGTTAGGATGAGAACCTACATAATGGCTTTAGGTGTAGATGTCTGGGATGTGGTAGAGATTGGTTATGTAAAGCCAGTTGTACTAGATAATAAGGATGAAAATCTAGAATTCAGCTTCAACGCTAAGGCTATGAATGTTATTTTGAGTGGGCTTGCAAAAGCAGAATTTGTAAAAGTTATGCACTTAGAAACTGCCAAAGACATATGGGACAAACTCATTAGCAGTTATGAAGGTAATGAGAAGGTAAAGGATGCCAAGCTTCAAACCTACAGAGTATAGTTTGAATAGCTACATATGAAATAAGATGAAACTATAAGGAAGTACTTTCTGAGAGTTGAAGAACTAGTAAATGCAATGAAATCTCTTGGTGAAAAAATTGAGGAAGCCTCTTTAGTTCAAAAAATTTTGAGATCTCTACCAGATAGGTTCAACCCAAAGGTCTTTTCTATAGAAGAACTTAATGATCTAAAATCTTTGGCTTTTGATCAACTTCTAGTAACGTTAATTGCATATGAAATGAGGATAGGTAAAGATAAATCCAACACTAGAGAAACTTCTTTTAAAGTAGATAAGAATGAGGAATCTGAGCCTGATGAAATTGAAGCAAAATTTGTGAGACGACTAAAGAAAGGATCAGGCAAGTATCAAGGCAAGTTTCCCTTCAATTGTTTTAACTGTGGAAATATAGGTCACCTTGCATCTAAGTTTCCACACAAGAAGCAGGATCAGAATTCTGAAGGTGAAAAGAAGTACAAACCCATGAGATTTGGTAAAAATAAAAGCTTATGTGTAAACAATGATGACTCTTCAGAAGACACGGATAGTGACTCTTCCTGTGAAGATAAGGTTAATGACTTTGTGCTTATGGCCAAAGAGGATTATGATAATAAAAAAACATGAAGTGATGTAAATGACGAAGAAGTTGTGGTCGATATGGAAGTTGAACTAATCAGTGCCTTAGAAGAAATTGACAAACTCAGACTCAAGAAGAGAAAACAAAAACAGTTGTTGATGAAGTTTGAAAAGAATGGTAAAAAAACTATTGAAGAATTTGCCTTGCTAAAAGTGGAGTTAGAAGAGGCAAAGAAGATAGAGGACATTCTGAGACAGCAGTTATCAGAAAATAAGGCAAGATGTGAAGCCTTGGAAGAAGAGGTAGTAAAAACCAGAAAAGAGATGGAGAAGTTTAAAGCATTGTATCTCCAAAATCTTCCAAGAATTAAAGCCTCAACAGAACTAAATGACATTCTGAACAAACAGAGATCTCCTTTGTTGAAGACTGGTTTAGGCTATGTAAGTGGTTCAAGCAGCAAAGAGCCAGTAAAGATGATCAAGTTCCAAGTCAGCATACAATCAGACTATGAGAGTACTCTATCACCAAAATCTAATAAAGACAAGATGATCCCTAATCAAAAACAAAGAGGTCAAAAGATGGAGCAATAATTGCCAAGAAGAAGGCCACCCTTCAGGTACCAAAATTTCTTCTATGGCTATTGCTTTTACTATTCTAATTTTGGTCATAAGATTGCAAATTGTCAAATAAAGTTTAGAGACATGCAACTAAGGAGGTCAAGAAATAAACAATCTTTACAACATAGAACTAAGCAGCCAATGAATAGACAGTGTAGCACCAATCACTCTGACCTACTAAACAATGAGATCGAATGTTATAACTGTCATAACTTCATCCACAAAGTTGAAAACTGTCATCTGAAGAATTACAAAATAGATACAAAGATAAAACCCTTAGCTAAAAATGTCAGCACATGGACAAAGAAAGATAGTGAAAATTGTGGTCTAGTACTTTCAACTCAAAAACAAAAGGACCCCTAGTATATAGACAGTGGATGTTCCAAGCACATGATTGGAGATGAGGATAAGTTTATGTCTATAAGTAAAGGCAAAATAGGAAATGTGACCTTTGGAAATGACGAACCAGGTAAAATCAAGGGTAAAGGGATGGTGAGTTTAAGTAATGGCAAAGAAAAGCCCAGGATGTCCTGCTTGTAGATGGGCTGAAACATAATTTGCTCAGTGTAAGTCAAATGTGTGATAGAGGATGTGAAGTGGTGTTCACTTCCAAAGATTGTAAGATAAAGTCTGTAAATTCAGGACAAGTGGTGGCTAAAGGCATAAGGACAGATAATAATGTATATGTGTTGAAAGAAGATAGAGAAGAATGTCATCTAAGGAAACATGATGAGAGTTGGTTATGGCATAAGAGACTTGGACATCTAAACTTTGACCACTTAATAAATCTCAAAAATATTGAGGCAGTAAAAGATCTTCCAAGAATATCAAAGCCACAAGATTCTGTGTGTAAACCTTGTCAAGTAGGAAAGCTAACCAGGGCACAGTTTAAATACAAGAACTCTACTTCAACAGAGAAACCACTCCAATTAATTCATATGGATCTATGTGGACCATCAATACAGGAAGGCACAAGGAAGGAAAACTACTTCATGTTGATCATTGATGATTACTCCAGACTCACTTGGGTTGCTTTCCTCAAAGAAAAAGCTGAAGCATTTGAGAAATTTAAAATATTTAAGGCTTTAACTGAGAATCAAACATGCAACAAATTAAAGGTTGTGAGATCAGACAGAGGAGGATAATTCATGTCAAGTGATTTCAAGGAGTTCTATGATAAACATGGGATCAAAAGAGAATACACAATCGCAGGAACCCCACAACACAATGGAGTAGTTGAGAGGCAAAACAGAACAATTCAGCAAATGGTCAGGTCAATGATGAATGAGAACTATAGCAATACTTACTCAAACCTACTAGGTAGAAGAAATACACACAACAATCCTATTGGGTAGAAGCAAACCTACTGGGTAGAAGCAATACACACAGCAATCCATATTCTTAATAAAGCTCACCTCAGACCACACGATGACAAGACACCTTATGATTTGTGGCATAGAAGACCTGCTACAATCAAACACTTCAAAGTCTTTGGGAGTAAGTGCTACATAAAAAATAATAATGAGAACCTTGGCAAGTATGATGGCAGGGTTGTTGAAGGCATATTCTTAGGGTATGCTACAAACAGTAAAGGATACAGATGCTATAATTAGAGGCTGCATAAATTGGTTGATTGTATTGACATAAAATTTCATGAAGGAGTCCCAAGAAGAGAGGTGAACAATAGTTAATCAACAACAGAGGATATAGGTGAAGTTGAAGCTCAACAGGTCCAAGAATCAGAACAAGAAGGCTCTGAGTCAAATGAAAATGCAAATACTCAGGCAGACTCAAATCAGCAGACAGCGTCAAATTCTTCCTTCGGAATTACTCAAAATAATCATCCTGCAAGTCAGATAATTGGTGAGAAAAACAAAGTTGTACAAACCAGGAGAAGGATAATCAAAAATCTCGAGCAATCACATATAGCCTTCATATCCATGGTGGAACCCAAAAACTTCAATGAAGACAGTGAAGATGTAAATTGGTTAAAATCAATGCACGAGGAACTAGATTAGATTGAGAAAAACAATACTTGGGAGCTTATTCCTAGACTGGCAGATAAGAATGTAATTGGCTCCAAATGGGTTTTTAAAAATAAAATGAATGAACAAGGACAAATTGTCAGGAATAAAGCCAGATTGGTCTGTAAAGGGTATGCTCAAATAGAAGGACTGGATTTTGATGAAACATTTGTGCCCGTAGCAATATTATAAGATATTAGAATGTTTATTGCCTATGCTTGTCATAAGAAGTGTAAAGTCTATCAAATGGATGTCAAGTCAGCTTTTCTAAATGGAGATCTAAAACAAGAAGTATATATGGAACAACCAGAAGGTTTCCAACTGTCAAATGACCCTCACTTTGTCTGCAAGCTAAAGAAAGCCTTATATGGGTTGAAACAAGCTCCCCGTGCCTGGTATTACAGAATGGATAAGTATCTTCAAGACAAAGGGTTCAAGAGAGGAACAGTTGACAGCAATCTATATATCAGAACAGAGGGTAATGATTTTATCATTATGTTGGTCTATGTAGATGACATCATCTTTGGAAGCAATAATGTTTCATTGGTACAATGGTTTGCTTCTGCCATGCAGTCTGAATTTGAAAAGTCTATGATAGGGGAACTATCATTTTTTCTTGGTCTGCAAATTACTCAAAGGTCTGAAGAATTATTTCTTTCTCAGGAGAAATATCTAAGAGAAATGTTGAAACGGTTTCAAATGGAAGATTCCACACCTATGAGCACACCTATGGTCACTGGATGCAAGTTAAGCAAGGATGATGACTCAACTAATGTTGATCAGAGTTCATATTGGTCTATGATAGGAAGCCTATTGTACATCACAGCATCCCATCCAGACATAATGCATGTTGTTGGAATGGTAGGAAGGTATCAGGCTGCACCTAAACAGGGTCATTTGTTAGTTGTCAAAAGAATATTCAGATACTTGAAAGGAACAATGGACTATGGCCTATGGTATCCTAGGAATCAGAATTTTCAACTATCAATCTATTCAGATGTTGATTGGGCTAACTGCGTGGATGAAAGGAAAAGAACGAGTGGAGGTGCATTCTTCTTAGGAGATTCCCTTGTATCATGGCTGAGAAAGAAGCAAGGTTCCATTTCCTTATCGACTACAGAAGTTGAGTACATTACAACTGCCACTTTTTGTACCCAAGTATTATGGATGATTCAGACACTTGCGGACTTGGGGGTAAAATATACAGCATCGATTCAAATTCATTGTGATAATACTAGTGTAATCAGTGTGTCAAAGAATCTTGTATTTCACTTCAAGACCAAGTATATACCCATCAAGTATCACTTCTTGAGGGAACAGGTGACCAACTCTATTGTTTCTTTGCATTATATTCCATCAAAAGATCAGATTGTCGATGTCTTCACTAAACCGCTTGCAAAATCTCAGTTTGATTATCTACGCCAGAAGTTGGGTGTGAACCCATTATCAACCTAAGAGGGTCCATCCTGTCAGGGGGAGTATGTATTGGTTGAATATCTGATACATCCGAAAAATACTGCAACAGCTCAGGGGGAGCATGTTTTCTTTGACATTGATGTCAAAGGGGGAGAAAAGGAGTGGTATGGATGTTATAGTTGGAGAATAGCACAGCCTTTTAGAGTTGCCATCAATGCCAAAGCGGGAGATTTTTGGCATGACTTACAGGAAAGTGTGTGCTTTTCATTGATGGAAAGAACAGTAGGATCGATGGAAAACAAGAAAAGCAAAGACGAGACCCGGAGGAGAAGGTTCGGAGTCCAAAACCTTTGAATACTTAGAAAACCTTCTAAGTCAGAAGAAATTGTAAGCTTGGGAGGAGAAGTGACAATGGTCATCGGATCAGTATCCAGACAGGAGGAGCACGCAGAAATATCGAGCCATCGATCTGAGAACATGATCGATGAACAATGTTTAGTTCGGGTCTAAAGATGTTAAGAGTTTACACTCAGGAAAGTTTGAGATTTGAAATTCCCGAAATGCGAATTTTTGTCAATCGTTGGATCAATTTTGAGTGGAAGGACAGGATAAGATAGCAAAGTTGCATCACAGAAAGATCAAGTTGTCAACCCAAGATCCTGATCAAATGAACAACATTCACTTCAGATATAAATATGCGAGGAGGTTATGCTCCGAAAAGTTTGAGATTTGAAAAACTCGAAGCCTGGAAATCCGAAATGAATAAGGACCGTCGGATCTAGAGATCAGACAATGACCGTTAGATCAGGGAGATCTACGTTAGGATATTATGTCAGAAAATATTGTCCTCAAGGACATGTGGCAGACCACGTTAGCAAGGACACGTGGCAGACCATGTCGGCAAAGGACATGTGGCAGACCACGTCATCAAAGGAAATGTAGCAGACCATGTCAGCAAAGGGCATAAGTGTCAAGAGGAAATTGGCTTGTGCCATGTCAACAAGTGATGTAAGCAAGCTACGTCACTCTGGGAGATTCACTTCAAAAGGTTCATCACCAAAAAATGTCAAAAGTCCCGAAGGATGAAGGTCTGAAGTCACTCTCAGTCGTCCGATCTGAAGATCACTTCGGGTGTATTCTCAATCATTAATCATGCAGGAGGGAACTTGTCAACGGATCGTGAACTCCGGGCGAAACTTCTCCGAGAAAATGCAAAGGAGAAAGGTTTGAGATTGACGAAGGCCGAAGTCCCGAAGTGAAGGATAGTCGTTGGATTAAAAAGGACAGATGTCAACAGATCCTTCATTTCGCAAGATATCCAGTCAGATGAAACGAGAAGTTGAGATTTGAAATCTCTGGCGTCTGTAGACCCAAAGGGATTGTGACCGTTGATCCAAAAGGGGACACGCGTCAGTGGATTGGTAGCTCCGAGGAAAAGCAAAGGAAGGATGAAAGAAAGTTGAGAGTTGATATTGTCGAACCCTGAATACCCGAAGGGTTTGTGACCGTCGATCCAAAAGACCACGCATCGTTAGATCGTGGACTCCAGGTGAAATGCTCCGAGAGAAAATGAGAGTTTGAGAATTGAAAGTCCCGAAGGCAGGACTCACGAAGGAGATCCTGATCATCGATTAAAGAGGATAGATGTCAGCAGATCTTCCATTCCAGAAGATATCCAGTGAGCAGCAACAGGGTTTGAGATTTGAAAGTCTCGGAGCCCGGATCACGAAGTAAATCTCAGTCATTGATTTAGGAAGGTGAGATCTAGTCCGCAGACTTGAGAGGATAGATCTGAACCATCTGTTCATGAGAACCGTCAAGATCATGAGATCGACGGTCCCGTCACATGTCGGGGATTGAAGATGTGTGAACTTTACTTCTAAGATCGTGCGTGGAAGACAGGAAAGGAAGGCTGATAACAGTTGTTGATCGAGAGGCATCACTAAGGGATTGGAGATCAATGATCGTGCTCAATTGTGGGGCCAGAACATGTTCAGGCCTTAATCTTTCATGAGTGGGCCACAATTGAAACCACAGTTTTGGAGAAAGGACGTGTGGAGGCTCGTAGTCAATTGCGGGGCGAAAAGCAGGTTTCCCTCAAACTGCCTATGGACATGCCTACAATCGCATGGTCATGTGAAGCTCATAGCCCAAGGTCATATCATGAAAAGGAGCTAGCGCTCACTAAAACGAAATCAATAAGTGCCTTTTGATTAGGCAATTGGTCACCGCCGGTGGTCACATGAAGGAAGAGGCTTAGAAGCCAAAGAATCCAAAGACGACTGGTTGTAACTGACAGAGATGATGAAGAGTTTCGATTTCGAGAGAAGCCAAGGAATATTAGGGTAAATCCCACTGATGATGAACACATTCAACATTACCGCCAGAGAAGACGAATAGTTGACATGATGATCATGCAGAGGACTAGACGTGTAAAAGACATGTAGAACAGAGAAGAGGGTGTTGATTCTCTTGTGATCCATGTTGTGGGGAAGAGGAGACGCAATGAACAACCCAAAGTGCAGAACATTGGCGTACTGAAGAGCATGCACAGGCATAGCGCATAGAATGGACATGGCGCACAGAGCATAAAATGCAGAAGAACAGAATCTGCATGCATGCCAGCAGAAAGACATTGATGCAGGCAGAGCATAGCAGTGTAGGAGAACAGTGATGAGACTGGTAAGCCATTGATAAATGTTGTATCACTGTGATAAATTAAAGAAAGCAAAGATTTATATTTCAATGTGGTAGGGAGGTGCTAGGGAGGACTGTGGTCCTCAGAGTTTCAAGTGGGTGCTTGAACAAAGGGAGTTGTAGCTTCCATCTGGTTGCAACCAGAAAAACCAGGGTGGTAGGGTGGTGCAAGGGAGAACTATTGTTCTTTGTTATACAGGTTGGTTCCTGTGTGACTAGAAGTTGGTGCTTCCATCCAGTTGGCGCTGGAACACTCAGGGAGTTGGTGCTTCCTTCTATTGGGTGCTAGAGAAATCATAGAGTTGGTGCTCTCGGCAAGTTGTTGCTTGTAAAACAAAGGTTGTAGCCTCAAGAAGAGTTGGATTTCATAAGAATGATAATATACAGAAAATAAAGATTACTTATCATATCAAGAAGAATAGGTTTTTCCCTTTATGGGTTTCCTCAGGAAATATTTCTCTCTGTATATTTCATGTGTGTGATTGATGTTGAATATTCCATTGCTTACTTCCTTGCATTATTGTGATTGTCATTGAGTGTCCTGTAAAAAGTTTAAAATGGGCATAATTGTTTAAGCACGAGGACAACTGATTCACCCCCCCCCCCCTGCTTAGTTGTCCAATAGGTTTAACAAGATTTTGAGTTCAAATAAGCAAATGCCAAGATACCATAAAAAAAGCACTTAAAATTGCATAAATGTACCCAAAAAATGCATTAGGAAACCCTAGCATTCCAAAATCATCCATCAACATCCCATTTAAAACACCTTAAAAAGAGTATTGCATGAGAGAAAACAGCTCGGAATCAAATTTCCTTATTACTCCACACCAAAACACCAATCCAAGACAAATGTTCCATGAAAATTTTAGAAATTTCAGACCTCCAAAGGGAAAAATCCCTCAAGAAGTGATGATCCAAAATGAGTGAAGTGCCTCTCTGTTTATAGGAGAAAGGCTCAACTTCCTCTTACATTAAAATAATAATTTCTAAGCCAAATTTCCACTAATCTAGCCTAAGGAGGGGGGAAATCACTCTTCAACAACTAAAATAATCTAAACAATTCAAAATTTGGGCTTCTAAAGCGACATTTGCAAAATTTGAGGGGTTAGGAAAAAGGCAGGGTGTTGGTGCAATGTCCAGCCTCCAAAGGCCCTTCAAATGCTCCCCTTTTCTGCTCAAAATCAACAACACGATCTTCAAATGTGGGCCCAAGGTCAAAATTCCCCTCCAATATGGTCTCATTGACCTTCTAAGTGGGCACACAAGCCTCCATACTATCAACAAATGGATTTTGGTCCTCCAAATTTGAATACAAGAGCTTCAAAATATTTACTCCACCTCCAAAATTACAGAATAAGGGGTCGGCTCAGTTCAAAACCGCCCATAATTGTAGGTTGGCCTTTCATTTATATACAACTTTAAAATCAGTTTAATGGGTTATTAGATCGGCCCTATTTGACCCCTTGGTTTGTCCCCTTCAAAACACAACAATTCATTTTTTTAACATAAGTCGACCCTAGGTTAAAATCATCTTAGCGCCTAAGATGTATATATATATACCAAGAGAAATTCTTCAAATATTATTTCGCTATTGCAAAGTTAGGTTGCTCTATAATTTTGTTCTTTCTTCTACGTTTTCCTCAGACAGAGTTGTGATTTTAACAATTCTTGGACAACCCAAGTACATGAATCATTGTTGGGACTATTCTTGATGCCTTCTTTATAAAAAATAATACTAACTCATTTGTAATATGCCTTACAATGCGATCTAGACAAGACTGCTTCTGAAATAGGACAACAAACATTTTTTTGAAATGTGATTTAGAAGGTGGGTGCTCCATCATTTTAGTGGTTTTCTATGTTAACCGCCAATGATATAGTAAAAGAGTAATAGGTTATCCTTTTGAAATACCGATTTGGCTTTGAAATCTAGGTGTTTCTCCTTTGATACATGCAATTGCCAAACCCCAAATTTGTCAAATTCCAATCATGCTATGACACTTTCCTATTGCCAATAAAAGTGTGTCCTTCATGGTGGTATGGAAATAGATATGACATTTTTTTGAACATTGTCTTTCCTTAACAATTTTACACATGTGAAACGAAGCAACCCAAGAACCTCGCCACAGTCTTTTTTTCTCAGAAACAATGTTGTCAGTGATAAAACAATTTTTACGATAGCATGTAGAAATCTGGTATCCCATGTTTGCAACAACTTAATGATTGTTTCCATAAAGTCAAGTGTGGCATGATAGAGTTCATCCTTAGTTTGAGAATCATCATTGTCATTAGAGGCCCCTCCCATGGCATGACCTTCTGGTGGATGGTTTTCTTGGAAGTTTGTGACATTTACAGAGCTAGATACCATATCAGCAAGTGTCATTGAGTTATGACTTTGAAGGAGCCTCAGAAAACCCCTATTATATTACCCGAAAAAATTATGGGTAACATCTGGCTCCAACTTGGGGACAAGTTTCCTTCCTAGGGGGCACTTGAGAACCCAAGAGTCTTATCATGCAATTATGAAACCAACCTTTAACTTCTGTCAAGATGGGAATTTTGAGCACTTCTTTTACGTAATGGCCTCTCCCTTTGTGTTTGATCACCATGTAGAATATAGCAATGTTTAAGACCAAGTGCATGTAGGTTGTAATATACCTAAATGTAGCTTCGAGGAAAAATCCTTGTTTGATTAACAAACGTTTCATTCTACCATTGTCCATATCTACCTATTTTCTGATGCATTTCAGCTATGGTGTTCCATAGGTAGTGTGTTGAGTTTTACGAAAATCTAAGGAAAGTATCTGGTCCTGATGAAATTGCACTAGTGAGGTTCCTTTGCTAGCTAGGATTTGCAAGGTTTCCCCTCGGAACCTCTTCCAACCATCAATTTTCCATACAGCCACATCTTCTATAAATTTTCCCATTTTTTATTAATTGGGTTGGTTTTCATTGATGTCAACCCTTGAAGCAAGTCGAGTAGCAAATTCTGGTAGCCTGAGAGGTGTCGATAAGGAACCCAAGTTTGTTTGAGGTATAAAGGAATGAATATCAATGAATTTGCAAGAGAGACTATTCTATATGGATAACAATGCCAAAGGCGGAGATTGTTGATTAATTGGGTTGGTTGTCATTGATGTCAACCCTTGAAGCAAGTCCAGTAGCCCCAGAGGTGTGGATAAGGAACCCAAGTTTGTTTGAGGTATAAAGGGATGAAGATTAGTGAATTTGCAGGAGAGACTATTCTAGATGGATAACACATGTCATGTTGTTTCCGATGATATGTGGTACATCACGTAGTTCCTCGCGGTTCAGGAGATATGGTTTAGTGAAGTTGGAGAACCCTCATGAGTAATCTAGAAGCCCTTAGAAGGTCAAAGAAGTCAATTACTCTAGAAGCTCCTAGAAGAATTTTACTAGTCAAAGTGGTTGTAACTAGGAGTTAATCATGGGTAAAGTTGTTGCAATAAGAAAATAATTAAAAAGAAATTAGTTGCAACAAGAAGTTGTGAGTTTGTTATTTATGGTAAAGTGGTTGCAAGTGGGTAAAGTAGTTAAAATTGGGTTATCCCTAAAAGAAGGAAGTTGGGTAAAATAGTTAGAAGATAACCCCTAAAGGAAGCTACTTCGAGAGTATAAATAAGAGAGCGAGGATCTCTTATTAGCACCTAATTTTTTAGCATATTGAATATCTATTTTGTGAAATGTCATGGGTAGGTATCATTGACAAATCTATAGCAATGAGTCTAAAGTAGCGATGAAATTGAAGATTCGAAGGGTCAAGACTGTGGGTACTGAACTAGGGTTTTACTAAAGATATATGTAGGTTGCAGTACTAGAAGGACACAGACATTTGTGGGCCATAGTGGGAAAAAGCGCGGATACTTGCGAGTTTACTGAAGATAGAGTGCAGATATGTTGCCAAGGTTGAAGAAAAGGAAGATCAGATCTATCAGTGAGAAGTTGCAGAGCTGAGAAGAGTTAGAAGATAACCCCTAAAGGAAGCTACTTCGAGAGTATAAATAAGAGAGCGAGGATCTCTTATTAGCACCTAATTTTTTAGCATATTGAATATCTATTTTGTGAAATGTCATGGGCAGGTATAATTGACAAATCTATAGCAATGAGTCTAAAGCAACGATGAAATTGAATATTCGAAGGGTCGAGACTGTGGGTATTGAACTAGGGTTTTACTAAAGATATCTGTAGGTTGCAGTACTAGAAGGACACGGACATTTGTGGGCCATAGTGGGAAAAAGCACGGATACCCACGAGTTTACTGAAGACAGAGTGCAGATCTATTGCCAATGTTGAAGAAAAGGAAGATCAGATCTATCAATGAGAAGTTGCAGAGCTGAGAAGAGGCTACAAAAGGTCTAACAGTGATAAGGTATAATAGAGCTATCTACAGTAACAAAAGGTATGTTATATGCTTGTCTTAAGTAGGTCTTTGGTGAATGTTTGGGGTATGGCCATGGAAGATTGAGTTCTAGCCCTTGAGGGACTATTGGTAGTATGGCATATTGTGTATAATATAGATCTACAAGGATACATTTCTACTATATTGATTTATTATTGTGGGTATACTTCATTATGCATCTTGTTAAGATATATCTTGTGTTATTTAGAGCACGGTTGAGGTTTTATGGTTGAAACCTATTGCTATCAGTTCAAGGTGTTGATTACATAATAGTAAGGGTTTGATCTATGGTTAATGTAAGGGTTTATGATATCACACAAGATCAGTGGGACATATGTATGAACCTAATATATGGTTGTGTGCTTGGATATTGGATGAGTATTCTTTTCTATCAGAACAACCATATTGTGAGCATATATAGAGAGATCAGATAATGACACATACAGAGTGACAGAGATAGTGACATAGACAAATAAGTGACACTAGCATAGCAGTGTGTTAGTCTGTGAGTTGCAGCAAATAGAGGCGCAGACATCCGTGAGTTGCAATACATAAAGTTGTGGACATCCGCGTATTGCAGAATATATTGGTCGTGGATCTGCAGGAAAGTTTTGAAGAATATTGGTATAGGTTGTTTCAAGCTTCGAGTGACAATATTGAAAGTAAGAGGTTGTGACAGTGACAGCTACAGGTCGTTTGATTCAATGACAACGACAGGTCATCTACATTTGGAACTTATACTTCAGGGTGATTGGATAGGGAAAGGATAGGTAGTTGTAGCCGGAGAACATTGGGGGTTGTAGCCTCCTTCTGGTTGGAGCCAGAGAATTGGGGAGTTGGAGCTTCCCTCAGGTTGTAGCCTGAGAATCTAGGGGGTTGGAGCCTCCTTCCAGCTAGAGCTAGAAAACAAAGGAATTTGGTGCTTCCAATGAATGTGCTTCTTAAATACATATAAGAAAAAGCATTGTGTGGTTTTCTCCTGCATTGGGTTTCCATGTAAAAATATTGGTGTACTGTGTATGTGTATGATTGCTCATTGTTCATGGTTTATTTATTTTTCACTTATTGAATGATATTGGTAAACTAATCATATGGTTAACAAAACTTATATACATTGTGAATGATTAAAAAACACTATTATTGATTCGGCCCCGCTCTCAGTAATCCAACAATTGGGATAAGAGCAAGTCCTTCAAAAGGTAGTTTAACAACTGGAAGGAGATCGTGGATTACTCTAAGATTGGGATACCACAGTTTGATGGAGAATATTATTCCTTCTGGAGCAAAAGAATGAAGACACGCATACATGCACTAGGATTTGATGTTTGGCAATCAGTAGTAGATGGATACAAAGCACCAACTACTCCTCCAACAGATATTGATGGAAAGAAACTTGAAGAAAATAATGTAAGAGCCACAAGTGCACTCCTGAATGGTCTGACTAAATCAATATACACCAAATGTATGCACTGTGATTCCATGAAATACATCTGGGACAAACTGAAGAACATATACAAAGGAGATGAGAAAGTCAAGGAAGCTAAACTTCAAATTTTCAGAGCAAAGTTCAAACAGTTGAAGATGAATAAGTATGAAGACATAACAGCCTACTTTCTACGAGTTGATGAAGTAGTAAACAGTATCAAAGGTCTGGGAGATGAGATAAAGGAACAAGTTGTTGTCAAAAAGGTATTGAGATCTCTACCAATGAGATTTGATTCAAACATTTAAGCACTAGAAGAAAAGAGAGGACCTAGCTACACTGACGATGGATGAGTTGCATGGGACACTCACAGCTTATGAGATGAGAACAGAGAAAGACAATCCAGTTACAAAGGAAGCAACATTCAAATCATCTACGAAGACAAAGTAAAAGGCAAAGTCAGATAGTAGCAATAGTGATATCTCATAAAACGATGAAGAAGTATCCAACTTCGTCAGAAGGATGAAAAAGGGAACCAACAAATATAAAGGTAAGATTTTGTTGATTTGTTTTAAATGTGATTGTATTGGTCATTTTGCTAATAAATGTCCCAATAAGAAAAAGAAAAGAAATGAACAAGATGGCTCTAAGAGGAAACAAATACAAAAAGGCAAAAGAACCAAAAAGAAATTTTTCAAGAAAAGCCTTTGCACCAAAGAAGACAGTTACTCATCAGACGAAGATGAAGTCAGTGATAGTGATACATAAAGGGTATTATTCATGGCAGTAGAAGATTCTGATGAAGAAGAGTATGAAGAGGCAGAAGTTGACTACAAAAAATAATTGTTGAGTGCCATATAAGTTATAAAAAAAGGAAAAGAAGAAAAACAAGTCACTTCCAGCATAACTAAAAAGAAAAGAGGGAGTTTAGAATTCCAACTCCAAAGAACTAGAGCAGTTGATCACTAAATTAAAAATCCAATTAGTAGAAGAAGACAAGATAATTGAAGAATCCCTCACAGAACAATTAGAATAAAGAAACATGATCATTGGAAATTTGGAAGCAAAGATTGTCACATTGAGAAAAGACCTTCAAAAGAAAAACATGTAGAACGACTCTAAAGTTTTGGACGAGATTATTAGTAGTCAAAGGCTACATCATGACAAGTTCAGACTAGGATACAACCAGACGTAAAAGGGTTCAAGATCCAAAACAACAGATCAATAAATAAAACCAAGAAGTTACCTAGAGACAATCAAAGGATCTCCTAAGAAGAAAGAAGACAAGAAGTTTCACAAGGAAGATCACATAGATACTCCACCACCCAGAAGATTCAAATTTTAGAATCAACAGCAGTAAAAAATGAAAAGGCCTCAAGAAGAGGAAGGATTCAAAAGAGTAACTCCTTTTAGAAGATCTTCAACTCCTAGGTATCAAACTATCTTCCTTGGATTATGTTATTCATGTAACAATTTTGGACATAAGGTTGTAAATTGCAGAGCAAATAGAAGGAACAGAAATAACCATGAAAGTTATGCACGAAATGGTTATCCAAGAAGGCCTAGTGAAACACAGAACAAAAGATACAACAAGTTTGAATCCTTAAGTACTGAAGTAGAATGTTACAAGTGCAACAACTTTGGACACAAGGCCAAAGATTGTAGAATGACAATTCCTCCAAAAAATTCACATCAAAACAACAACATTCACAAACAGGAACCTCAAAGAATATGGATAAGGAAGCAGAATCAGTACAACAATGAAGAATGCACACTCACTCTACAATCTCAACACAAGAAACGTGGTTGGTATGTTGACAGTGGTTGTTCAAAGCACATGACAAGTGATAAGGATAGGTTTCTAACTTTGAAAAAGGAAAGAGATGGGTCAGTCTCATTTGGAAATGATAACTCAACCAAAATCATTGCAAGAGGCATGGTCAAGATTGGAAGTAGGGATGTCAAGGAAAAAAATGTTCTACTAGTAGAAGATATGAAACATAATCTTTTGAGTGTAAGACAAATGTGTGACCAAGGTCACAAACTTGCGTTTGATTCACAGAAATGTGAGACAAGAAAAGAAGATCCAGGCAGAGTGGTGGCTACAACTGTGAGAATTCCAAGTAACATATATGTACTAAGTGAAATTGGAAAGGAAAAGTGTTGTTTACGAAAGGAATATGATGTTTGGTTATGGCACAAAAGAATGGGTCACATAAAATTTTATAATATTGTCAAGGTCAGTAGAAAGGAAGCAGACAAATAAATTGCCCAGATCATGAAGCCAACAAATACATTATGCAAGCATTGTCAACAAGGAAAGCAAACAAAAACCAAGTTCAAAACAAAGGAATACTCTAAAACAAGACCACCGGAAATTGTGCATATTGATCTAGTTGGACCAACTAGAACAAAGGGGTTGAAAGGTGAGTAGTACTTTATGCCATTGGTTGATGACTATACAATAACGACTACAGTTTGTTTTCTGAGGAAGAAATCGGAGGCATTCGAGAATTTCAAGATGTACAAGGAGATGGTTGAAAATGAAATAGATTCAAAAATCGAATGTTTGAGATCAGACAATGGAGGAGAGTTTACTTCAAAGGAATTTAAGGACTTCTGCAGTGAGAATGGGATAAAGAGGTAATTTTTCGTTGCTAGGACACCACAACAAAATGGATTCGGCGAAAGGAATAATAATACAGTACAGGAAATTGCTCGAACTATGTTAATGGACTCCAAGTTGACAAATCTCTTTTGGGTACACACAGTGCATATAGCAATTCACATTCATAATAGAGGAATGCTCAGAAACAATAGTGATAAAACTACCTACGAGCTATGGAGAGGAAGACCAGCGAATGTGAAGCATTTCAAAGTTTTTGGAAGCAAATGCTACATTAAAAGAGAAGATGGAAAAACATGAAAGTTTGAATCTCGTGTTGACAAAGGCATACTTGTTGGATACTCAAGCACAAGGAAAGCATACAAATGATTCAATCTAAGGCTCAACAAAATTGTTGAAAGAATCAATGTGACATTTGATGAGACATGTGGATGCAGGATAAAAGAAGAAGGCAAGGACTCAATGGAATAGGTTCACGAAGAAGAAGTAAAGGAAGAATAAGTAGCAGAACAGGAAGATGAAGAAGAGCAGCCAGAAGAAGAGCAATAACAACAAAATCTTGAAGTACCTCCAAAGACACCTAGAAGACGAATACATAATAATCATCCATCAAGTCATATTATCAGGAATAAAGATGCAGGAGTTGAAAATAGAAGAAGAATTCGATCACCAGAACAACTACACCTAGCACTACTATCTACAATTGAGCCAAGCAGTTTTGAAGAAGCTAGCAAGGATGAATTATGGACCAAAGCCATGGATGAAGAGTTAGATTAGATAGAGAAGAATGACACTTGGGAACTGGTTCCAAGGCTGAGGAACAAGAATGTGATCGGTACAAAGTGGGTCTTCAGAAAAAAATTTGAATGAAGATGGACATGTCACCATGAACAAAGCAAGATTGGTATGTAAAGGATATGCTCAGGTTGAAGGTATAGACTCTGAAGAGACGTTTTCCCCAATTGTCGGAATGGAAGCAATCAGATTGATCCTCACTTATGCATGCTCCAATAATATTGAAGTATATCAAATGGACGTGAAATAAACCTTTCTAAATGGGGATCTAGAGGAAGAAGTCTACATTGAGCAACCATAAGGATTTCAGTTGTCGGAGAATGAAAATTATGTTTGCAAGTTGAAGAAGGCCTTGTATAGTCTCAAACAGGCCCCCAAAGCATGGTATTCTAGATTGGACAAATACTTACACCAACAAGGATTCAGGAAAGGGAATTTTGTTAGGGACCTAACCCCTCACGTAGGTAGAATAATATATTTCCATGTAATAAAGGTTAATATTAATAAGGCCTAGCAATAAGGAAGAATAAGTCCAATGTAAGAAGACCTAATAGAAGCTTTCGCTTCTAGAAGGATCTTCCTCTAGATGGTTTTTTTGATAGACATATTTAGTATAAATAGGAGTCCAGGGTATGAGAACTATTGACTTGGATATTATTGTAATAGAGCTCTGTTCTATTGGAGGTTTCCCCCTCGAAGAGGCAAGTGACCATTGCTCTTAGTAATCAAAGTGCTCTTTCTGGTGTTATTCTGGTATCATTTTGGTAGTATTGTGGTGTTGTTATGGTTATATTGTTGTTCATCTTCCATTTATAGCTAATTATTTGTGTTCTGCATACTATTTTATATCTAGAATATTACAAGTGGTATCAGAGCACCTTCCTTGACAGAAAATTCTGGGTTAATTTTTTTCAAGGTAGAGACGTATTCCGGCGTCTTTAAGCTACAGAGATTTTTTGTTACGTGCATAAACCCATGGTCGAGGATTCATACACGTAGGAAATACAAGTGGTACTTAAGCACACATATGTTGGCCACCCTTGTAACCCTTGTTGGTACCCCTTCGAGTGTTAGCGCATCAGACAACACCTGTATACAAATCGGCCTAGATCTTCTGAAGCCCTCCATAGAAAAACCAATCGGTCGCCTGATTGCTACAGTGCCACCGAGAACAACACTCGGGAAGATAATCTCTAGTACCTGGGTAGTCTAGTAGTATAGCTAAGGGCACGATCTAGCCTCCTTAGTTGGTTCCCTAAGATATTGGGTCGAGTACTATTGTTGTAACCTACATGTATATCAGAGAGTTATAGCACAGGGCAAACCCTTGTTTATAGAAACCTTGAATACCCTAACCTTTGGGACAGAAACAAAAACAGAACATACAGGATCTATTGTCGCGCAATTGTGTCCCCTGCATTCGAGTTGCGAAATTACTACACATTTCTTCCTGTTACGCATTTGGGCATTTCATCACTGTAATATTCTTTGGATCAGAGTATAACTCCACATGAGTGAAAAAAAAAAAAGAATTATGAATCCTATTGGCACCATTATTTGAGACCTATTCCATTGGATTTCTCTCTTCGCCCTTATCACAGTCTTACCTATCATTTTTTAGCAATTTTTTTTTCTCGTGGACCCGACCCCCTTCCAACACCCTTATTTGGGCTTTACCCCATTGTATTCAACTCATCACCCTGATCGTTGTGATACACTTCACCCATAACCCATTTTATGTGTGGTCCCACCAGCCCCTTTTCGTGTTCCCTCATCATCATGGCCCATACCCGTAGCCACGAATTGGAAGCTCACTTCAATAACTTGTACTCTAATTTAATAGAAACCCAACGAGAAGTGAGACAACTCAATGCCAATATTGCCACCATCAATAAAAACATGCATTCCTCCATCGTCGCCTAAAACGAGGAACTCAAACAAGACCCCAAACAAGACATTACTACCCATATTGAACCTGTCACTACGATGATCTGTGCCAAGCTGCATATCCCTACAGATCTTCCCTTATCTGACCCACCTTTGCATACCGAAGGTGAATTTCCTCTTGTTCCTAAAATTTTCAGCCCCTTCACTTTCAACGTGACCTACGCCTTCCGCTTGTGGATGTGACCAAATTCGATGGCTCAGATCCCACTGGCTAGGTAACTCAAATGGAACATTATTTCTCTTTGTATGGCATTACGGATGAGTTGGCCAAACTCCAGTATGGTGTTCTCCATCTAGATCAAGAACGTTGGCAATGGTGGCAATGGAGAAAAAATTCTCGCCAAGGGTATGTGGCTTGGACACACTTTGTGGCAAATCTTTATGAACGCTTTGACACTAACATGAACCATTTAGGTTGTTTGACAAAGTTGAAACAATATGGCACGGTGGAAGACTTTATAGCTGCTTTTGAGCGACTGGCTTTTCGTACAGAGGGCATGTCTAATTATTTTTTTCGAGAATGTTTTATCAGTGGCCTCAAGGATGAGATTCGTGCCCATGTCTTCATGGCTCAGCCTCATAGTTGGGTGGATGCTACTAAAAGAGCTAAGGAAGCACAACAGGTTGTCTCTTCTCAAAACTGAAAACTCTCCTTTATTCCTCGCACTAAAACAGTAACTTCCACTCCTCCTTCTACTCCACTAAAGATCCAGAAATTCACTAGGGACGAAATGGTTGAACATCAACTCAAAGGCCTTTACTGTAAGGAACAAAATATTTTTCTCAGAAATCAAAGTGCTCTTTCTGGTATTATTATGGTATCATTTTGGTATTATTGTGGTGTTGTTCTCGTTATATTGTTGTTCATTTGCCATTTCTAGCTAATTATTTATGTTCTGCATACTATTTATATCTGGAATATTACAAATGCAGACAACAACCTCTACATCAAGGTAAATCAAGACAGTATTTTGTTAATTGAAGTTTATGTTAATGATATTATCTTTGGAATTGATGATGACAAGATGAGCCAGAAATTTGCAAAGGATATGCAGAATGAGTTCAAAATGTCATTACTTAGAGAATTTTATTTCTTTTGGGGTCTTCAGATATGTCAAAGCAACCAAGGAATTTTTATCTCTCAGACTAAGTTTATCATAGAAATGCTAAAGAGGTTCGGAATGGAAGATTGCAAACTAGTCATAAGTCCTATGAAAACCAGTTGCAAGTTAAGTAAAGATGATGATTCAAATGTTATAGATCAAAGGAAGTAGAGGTCAATGATTGGCAGCTTACTTTATGTGATAGCTTCCAGGCTAGATGTGATGCAGGCAGTTGGATTGGTGGCACGATTTCAAACATCACCAAAGGAATCACATGTTTTGGTAGTAAAAAGGATATTCATATATCTAAAGGGTACATATGAGTTTGGATTATGGTATCCAAAAGGGAAGGATCTATCACTTATTGCATACATAGATGCAGATTGGGCAGTTTGCATTGATGATCGAAGAAGTACAAGTGGAGCAGCTTTCTACTTAGGTGAGTGTTTGGTATCTTAGATAAGCAAGAAATAGTCATCAATATCATTGTCTACAGCCAAAGCACAGTATATGGCAGCAATAACATGTTATACACAATTTATATAGATGAAACAAAAATTGAAAGATATACAAGTTAAGTGTGATGAGCCCATTCTGATATTTTGCTATAAGACAAGCGCCATCATTATCTCAAATAATCAAGTGATGCACTCCAAGACGAAGCACATTCCGATCAAGTTTCACTTTCTATGGGAATGGGTTGCAGAGAACAACATTAGAGTTGAATATGTTGGGACGAAAGAACAAATTACATGTATCTTTACAAAACCACTTCCGAGGGAAGCTTTTGAGTATCTTCGCCAGAAACTCAGAGTAGTTTCTACCCCATAGTGATTTTTGAATGATTTTCTTACATGTCATAGATTTACATGAGGAAGCACCATGAAGAGGACAGAGGACGGTTCAGATAGGGGGAGCAGCCCTAAGGAGAGTTCATACAAGGGGATTAGCCCCAAAGGGAAGTTACCCTTTGCCATTGATGTCAAAGGGGGGGAGATTCGTCAGATGCATGGAGAGAAAGCATAGAGACATGATTCCAGGGGGAGTAATGGTCACAGGGGGAGCAGGAGTGCCATGAATTTAGTGTTGCATTAAAGTGTTTCCATGAATTCCAAAGGGGGATATTGTTGATTAATTAGGTTGGTTGTCATTAATGTCAACCATTGAACCAAGTCCAGTAGCAAATTCTGATAGCCCTAGAGGTGTGGATAAGGAACCCAAGTTTGTTCAAGGTATAAAGGCATGAATATCAGTGAATTTGCATAAGAGACTATTCTAGATGGATAGAAATGCCAAAGGGGGGGATTGTTGATTAATTGGGTTGGTTGTCATTAATGTCAATCCTTGAAGCAAGTCTGGTAGAAAATTTCGGTAGCCCTAGAGGTGTGGATAAGGAACCCAAGTTTGTTTGAGGTATAAAGGCATGAAGGTCAATGAATTTGCAGGAGAGACTATTCTAGATGGATAGTATATGTCATGTCGTTTCCGGTGATATGTGGTACGTCACGTAGTTCCACACAATTAAGGAGATATGGCTTAGTGAAGTTGGAGAACCCTCATGAGTAATCTAGAAGCCTCTAGAAGGTCAAAGAAGTCAATTGTTCTAGAAGCTCCTAGAAGAAGTTTAGTAGTCAAAGTGGTTGTAACTAGGAGTTAATCATGGGTAAAGTTGTTGCAATAAGAAAATAATTAAAAAGAAATTAGTTGCAACAAGAAGTTGTGAGTTTGTTATTTATGGTAAAGTGGTTGCAAGTGGGTAAAGTAGTTAAAAGTGAGTTAGTCCTAAAAGAAGGAAGTTGGGTAAACCAATTAGAAGATAACCCCTAAAGGAAGCTACTTGGAGAGTATAAATAAGAGATCAAGGGTCTCTTATTAGCACCTAATTTTTTAGCATATTGAATATCTATTTTGTGAAATATTATGGGTAGGTATCATTGACAAATCTATAGCAGTGAGTCTGAAGTAGCGATGAAATTGCAGGTTTGAAGGGTCGAGACTGTGGGTATTGAACTAGAGTTTGACTGAATATATCTGCAGGTTTCAGTACTAGAAGGACGCGAACATACACGAGCCACAGTGGGACAAAGCATAGATACCCATGAGTTTATTGGAGACAAAGCGTGGATATGTTGCCAAGGATGAAGAAAAGGAAGATCAAATCTATCAGTGAGAAGTTGAAGAGTTGATAGAAGGCTACAAAAGGTCTAACAGTGAGAAGGTACAACAAATATATCTACAGTAACAAACGGTATGTTGTATGCTTGTCTTAAGTAGGTCTTTGGTGAATGCTTGGGGTATGGCCATGGAAGATTGAGTTATAGCCCTTGAGGGACTATTGGTAGTATGGAATATTGTGTATACGATAGATCTACAAGGATACAATGTTACTGTATTAATCAATTATTGTGGGTATACTTCATTGGGCATCTTGTTAAGATACATCTTGTGTTATTTAGAGCATGGTTGAGGTTTTATGGTTGAAGCATGTTGCTATAAGTTCAAGGTGTTGATTACATAACAGTAAGAGTGTTATGTATGGTTAATGTAAGGGTTTCTGATATCACACAAGATCAGTGAGACATATGTATGAAACTAATATATGGTTGTGTGCTTGGATATTGGATGAGTATTCTTTTCTATCAGATCAGCTAGATTGTGAGAAGATACAGAGAGATCAAATAGTGACCAAGATTGAGACAGTGACAGAGACAAACAAGTGATATTGGCATAGCAGTATGCTAGTCCACAAGTTACAACAAACATAGGCATGGACATCCGCGAGTTGCAGTACATAAAGGATCGGACATCCTCATATTGCAGAATTGATTGGTCGCGGATTTGCGAGAAAGTTTTGAAGAATATTGGTACAGGTTGTGTCAAGATTCCAGTGACAAGATTGATAGTAACATGTTGTGACAATGATAACTACACATTGTTTGATTCAATGACAACAATAGGTCATCTACATTTGGCACTTATACTTCAGGGTGGTTGGACAGGGCAAGGATAGGTGGTTGTAGATGGAGAACATAGGGTTTTGAAGCCTCATTATGGTTGGAGCCAAAGAATTGGGGAGTTGGAGCTTCCATCAGGTTGTAGCCTGAGAATCTATGGGGTTGGGGCATCCTTCTAGTTGGAGCTAGAAAACAAAGGAAGTTGGTGCTTCTAATGAATGTAGTTCTTAAAGACATATAAGAACAAGCATTTTGTAGTTTTCTTCCACATTTGGTTTCCACATAAAAATATTGGTGTATTGTGTAAGTGAATGATTGCACATTGTTCATGGTTTATTTGTTCTGCACTTATTGAATGATATTAGTAAACTGGTCATAAGGTTAACCAAAGTTATATACATTATGGTTAAAGGGGATTAAAAAGCACTATTATCGATTCACACCCCCTCTCAGTAATCCAACACCCATTAGGAGTAAATGAGAATTGATGCTCGTGGATGATTCTACATGTTGGTATTCTACTAGTGAGGTATTTTCGTACATGGAGAGGCTACTTTCTTCTTCTTCATGAAAAACCTTGGAAGATCCAATATAACCCCTTTTAGCTCCATTCAACAAGTCTATTTTCTTGACAACTTCAAATCATGAAACACATATATCTTATAACCATCACGTGGATTTATGACCTTTTTGGTGTTTTCAACCATGGTTGGATAGTATTTAAAATGTATGTCACCTTCCGGATCAGGTTTTCTGAATACTTCCGTACCCTTGGCAGCATTGGGTACCACGAGAGCACTCAAACAATCCTCAAGACAATCATCTTTTTGCAGATAGTCTGGAGACAAGGATTTACTTCATAAAGAATATTATCCAACCTTATACTTATATAGCAAACTGCATTTCAGACCAAAAGTGTCATCATCAAGAAAATCATATTCATGTCCATTTAAACATATGTCATCCCCTGCAGGGTTGTGAGCATGTTATGCTTCTCCTCTACAAAAAGGGTCCCTACTATCGTCAATTTCAAGCCTGAAATTGTTGTTATCATTTACTTTTGATGTTTGGACATATATTGATTTTGTTGTACATCTTAGTGTTTGATCCTTGTTACCACCTTTAAAACCATGAAAAATATTAGTGCAAAGATCGTAGGTTGACCATCCATTAAGGGTCCTATCATACCTATGCTTCACTTTTGCCCAGGTGCAATTTTCTAGAGTGTTTTAATTTGCATACCTTCCAATTTGAATTTTGTGGCCAAATTCCTCATAGTCAGGAGAAAGAAACAATTATTCTTCGTGGAAAACATCCTCTTCACAGATGCCAGTAAGGTTGCATTCATATTTTTCACAATTCTTTAGGTCCGCAATATTATCATTTGTTTCTTCCTAGACATCAAACACATCATCATGACTTCGAAAATAAGTTGAAAAATGTGATGGTTCTCTTCCATATTTGGCATATTTTGTTGTCTTTTCTGATCATGGTTATCCTCATTATCGAATTTAGGAAAACCCTCAAATTTTACTGTATATGACATTCCATTGCTCTATCGAGAGTACAAATCCAGATCCATGTGCACATCAAGGGTATTATTATGTTGTCCATCCAACTGCATTTGGGCAATAGACAAACTTCCCTTATCAAACATATCCCCTTTCATTTATGCAATATGTGCCTCAAGAATAAAATCACCAATATGATGCTCATGTCCAGAATCATTAGAACTTTATGTGGCACTATTACCATAATTCTCTTCAGATTTAAGCTTATATTGCTTTCCCTTTTCAAGTTTTGGGCTCAAAATACCTTTTACATTAGCAGATTTATCATCACAACCTAAAGCATCAGCATGAAAGTCCTCAGATCCTTTAATGAAACCATCACCATGATAGTATTCTTCCTCT
>SNQJ01S0066799.1:22752-44084 GCA_010110895.2 Picea sitchensis | reverse complement strand
CCCATATCCATGAGTATTAGTCGCAACTGACCAATAATTCTCATGATTTGAATAGTCCACTTAACACTCATTGCATCGGGTGATGCTCACAAGGGTGAAGAAATGGGATTGAAACCAACGAAATGAATCGCGTAGCATCAATCATCACTTCCGGGGCTTGCACCCGGTAACCAGGAATTCCCAGGTGGTCACCCATCCTAAGACGCCTCTGGCTCAAGCATTCTTAACTATGGAGTTTTTCCCACAATCAAGCCCACTTAGCTTGCTGCCCCATTTGCAAAACCTTAGCAAGTATTGTGCCTTATGAACTACCCAATTAGAGCTCCCTTCACTCTTATTATTTAAGCATATAGGGGATTCCGCAGTGCAAGATATTAGATATTATTTTCGGGATTAACTGCATAGTGTAAGTCATTAATCTATTACCCATATCTATGAGTATTAGTCTCAACTGACCAATAATTCTCATGATTTGAATAGTCCACTTAACACTCATTGCATCGAGTGATGCTCACAGGGGTGAAGAAATGGGATTGAAACCAACGAAATGAATCACATAGCATCAATCATCACTTACGGGGCTTGCACCCAGTAACCAGGACTTCCGAGGTGGTCACCCATCCCAAGACGCCTCTGGATCAAACACGCTTAACTGTGGAGTTTNTGCTACCCCATTTGCAAAACCTTAGCAAGTATTGTACCTTATGAACTACCTAGTTAGAGCTCCCTTCACTCTTATTATTTAAGCATATAGGGGCTTCCGCAGTGCAAGATATTAGATATTATTTTCGGGATTAACTGCATAGATATTAAATCATGGTCGTCAATCTGAGAGGGACATGCGTCATCAGATCGTGGAATCCAGAAGGGTGCACTCCGGAAAAGAAAGGAGGAAGTGGAGTCGTTGACTAGAAGTTGTTTGAAGCTCCAAGAGGAAAGAAGTTAATCCTAGCGTCAATGGTTGTGACGTGTTGCGTCAGATCTATCACTTTGATGATATGACACTTCGGGGAAATCGGAGAGTAAATTCCCGAAGGTTGAAATTCCCAAAGGGAAAAGTCAATAGGAGTCGTTGATAAACAGAGGACAACGTGGAGAGTGGAGATTCACTCTGGAGAATTGCCACTACGGGAGAGGTGAAGTGTGAAGGCACGAGAACTCCCGAAGGCCGAAGCGTCAGAGTTCATCTGAGTCATCCATTGGAACAGGATGCATGGCGGAAGATCTGTCACTATGGAGGATTTACACTCTGAGAGAAAGAGCAATAGAGGAGAGGTTATTGGGATTCGTTCGAAGTAAGGACAAGGGATGAACCTTGACCATTGATCGAAGTGATCACATGACACTCGATCCATAGCTTCAAGTACAAAGCACTTCGAGGGAAAAATGTGTTGGAACATTTGGAACTCCCAAAGCCGGAGTCCCGAAGTAAATCACAGTCATTGACTGTCAGAGAAGCGTGGGTCGTAGATCTTGTTCCAGTGATTTCTCCAATCCGGAGTTCAAGGAAAAATGAGTCAGTTGCACTCAAAACAACCGAAGCCTAAAGTCGCGAAGGGGGATAGCCAGAGGTTATAGCACGTGGTCATAAGGAAGAAGGTCCTAGCAGAGGAGCTAGTGCTCGCCAATCAGTGCTACCAGGAGCACAAGAGAAAGCGTGTGTGGGGGAATTGAACCTGTGTGGGTAACTAAAGGGGGGCCTGAGTGAATTAAATCTAGGGTCTAGGAAAGGCCCGAAGATTTGATTCGGCTCAGTGAAGTGAAGATCCTTGACCGGGAGGTCGCGCTACCCCAAGGAGAGAAGGGGGTCTGAATCAAGTGGTATCAGAGCCTCAATTTGTGCTCTGTGTAGAAGAAGGAAATAGCCTGGTATCATCAAGTGGTATCAGCACCATAAAATAAACTTTGTGAAGGAAAGTTCATCACCATGCCACCTAGCATACGTGCGGAACGACTTGTAGCAAACCCAGTTGTGGAAAGGGAGATGAGAGAACTTGGTGCAATATTAGGTGCTATGGAGACAACACAAAGAAGAGCACCTGATGCTGGAGACGTTAGTGATGCAGAAAGAGAAGAAATGGAAGTTGAAGGATCTGTAGGAGAATATGTTGCAAAAGAATTCTTGCCGAAAGATGTTGTCAAATTGGGAGATAGAGAAAAAATAGAAATCCCAATGTACGAAGGAAACATAGATGTTGAAGAATTGTTGGATTGGATAAGAGCAATGGAAAAATACTTTGACTATGAAGAAGTTGATGAGGAGAAGAAAGTGAAACATGTTGTTACCATATTGAAGGGACATTCAACATTGTGGTGGGATGAACTACAGGTTGACAGAAGATGCAAAGGCAAGCAAAAGCTCAAGAACTGGGATAGAATGGTAGCCAAGATGAAAGCTAAATTCATACCCAAAGACCATCAGATAAATATGTTCAGGAAGTTGTAGAACCCGAGACAGAAAGGACTGACAGTAAAAGAGTACACAGAGGAATTTTATAACTTGAACATCAGGGCTAGACAGAGATAAAATGATGATGAAAAGGTTGTCAGGTATATCAATGACCTGAGATATGAAATCCAGGATGAAATCAACATGATGACAGTGAGGACAGTGGAGGATGCTTATTAGATTGAACTGAAGGCAAAAGATAAATTGGCCAGGAAATAGAGCCAACGAAGCAGAGAGAGAAGTCTAAACATAGGTAAGGGAATTTTCCATGACAAGGCACATAAGCCAAAGGTTGAGACTGGAAAACCACACAGTCACTCAGAAAGAGGAGGAAGTTCCCGAGGGAGACACTATGGTGGAAGGAATGTTTTTCCTCAAGGAAGAGCAAAAGGCAGAGGAGGAGAGGTGAAGTGTTATGCCTGTGGAAAAATAGGACACATGTCTTGGGAATGCCCCGAGAAAAAGAAAGAAGGAGGAGGTGAAGCTCACATTTTGGAAGCACGGAAGTGAAATGTTGAGGCGGAAGGCGTAGAAGATGGGAGGTCTTTGATGATGAAGAAGGTTCTCTTGAAGCCAAAACCATAAGTAGAAAAACCAATGCAGAGGAACAATTTGTTCAGAACTCCTTACAAGACTAAAGACAGGGTATGCAAGGTGATAATTGATAGTGGGAGCACTGATAACTTGGTATCCACAGAAATGGTGGAGAAATTGGAGTTGGAGACAACTACACATCCGAGTCCATATAGACTCTCATGGTTGCAGAAAGGACACCAGGTAATGGTAACTAAACAATGCCTAGTTGAATTTAAGATAAGAGGATATAGAGATGAGATTTTGTGTGATGTGATTCCCATGGATGTATGTCATGTTTTTTTGGGGAGACCATGGCAGTTTGACAGAAATGTCATTCATGATGGGCAAAAGAATACTTATACCTTGGAGAAAAATGGTAGGACACACATGCTCCTGCCAATAGAAGGTAAGAAAGTGAAGGAAGAAGCCATCACAAGTATAGTATACATCTCATGAGTGGGAAGGAATTCTTAAGTGAAGTCAAGAAGGAACATGAAATGCAATTTGTTGTGGTGAGGAAGCCCAGAGTCATCCTTACAATTACTTCTATGGATGATCTGCCTGGACAAATTTAGGAGTTGTTAGCGAACTTTGTTGATATAGTAGTGGATGAGTTACCTCGCTCATTGCCACCTATCAGGAGTATCAGCCATCACATTGATCTAATACTAGGAGCGAGTCTATCGAACAAAGTAGCATACAGATTGACACCTCAAGAGAATGAGGAGGTAAAGAAACAAGTCCAGGATTTGATGGACAAGGGTTTAGTCAGAGAAATCTTGAGTCTGTGCATAGTACCAACTGTGTTGAGTCTAAAAAAGGATGGAGGATGGACAATGTGTACAAACTCAAGAGCTGTAAACAAAATCACCATCAGGTACAAATTTCCTTTTCCAAGGATGGATGACTTAATGGATTGTCTGAGTGGAGCAAATCATTTTTCAAAAATAGACCCGAAAAGTGCATATCACCAGATAAGGATGAGAGAAGGTGATGAGTGGAAAAACAACCTTCAAAACGAACGAAGGGTTGTATGAGTGGCTTGTTATGCCATTTGGCTTAACAAACGCCCCAAGTACTTTTATGAGGTTGATGAATGAGGTATTAAAAGATTTTATTGGTAAGTTTATGATTGTATATCTGGATGATATATTAGTCTTCAGTAAGACTGAAGAAGAGCGTTTGAGGCACTTAACTTTAGTGATGAGAAGATTGCAGCAGGAGAAGCTGTGGATAAATCTGAAGAAATCCTCTTTTATGAAGAAAAAACTTATTTACTTGGGTTTTTTAGTCTCTTCAAATGAATTGAAGATGGATCCAGAAAAGGTGACAGCAATCAGAGAATGGCCATCACCAAGGAGCATATTTGAGGTGAGAAGCTTCCATGGATTAGCAAGTTTCTATTGGAATCTCATTAGAAATTTCAGTGGTATTTGTACGCCAATATTAGATACAGTGAAGAAGAGACGTGAGTCTTTTAAGTGGACAGAAGAAGCTGAGAAAAGTTTCAGGATATTAAAGGAGAAGATAACAGAACAACCGATTCTGGTCCTGCCAAATTTTGAGAAGATGTTTCAGGTATGATGTGATGCTAGTGGAGTAGCAATTGGAGCAGTCTTGAGTCAATATAATAGGCATGTTTCATATTTCAGTGAGAAGTTGAATGACACTAAGAGGAAGTACTCCACATATGATAGGGAATTTTATGCAATAATTCAAGCCTTAAAGAAATTGAGACACTACCTTGTTCTAAAGGAATTTGTTTTGTACAACGATAATCAGGCTTTACAATTCATAACCAGACAGAAGAAGTTAAATCAAAGACATGCTAAGTGGATAGAGTTTATGCAAAATTTCACTTTTTTCATTAAACATATTTCTGGTAATGCTAACAAAGTTTTTGATGCATTGAGCAGGAGATGTCTGATTCTGCAGGAATTTCAAGAGAAAACCTTAGGGTTTGAACACCTTAAGGAGATGTATTGTGATGACCCACATTTTAAAGAGGCATATGAAGCATGTGCAAATCCTGTGCTCAGAGACAGAAGTCAATGGATAGAGTATCTGATTCAAGATGGATTGTTGTTTAAAGGTATCCAGTTGTGCATACCAAAGTGTTCGATGAGAGATAATCTACTGAAAGAAAAAGATAGTGGAGGTCTAGCAAGACATTTCGGCCATGATAAGACATTTGCACAGTTGAACAGTTCATACTATTGGCCAGGTATGAGGGAAGAGGTGAAGAAATTTGTAAACAAATGTAAGATTTTCCAGTATGCAAAAGGAAAGCGACAAAACACTAGGTAGTATATGTTATCACCTGCTAATTTGTATTAATTTTTCCCAAAGTGGCTTGTCCTTATGTTATTTTTCCACTCAGACTTTCAAACTTTTTCACCAGCTCCATCAAGATCCCATCACCTAAATCCTTCACTCAACTAATCATCCAAATAGTCATGTCCTCCATAAGTAAAAAATTTGACAAATATCCCAAACCTATACCTAGCCTTAATGCTTATCCAATTCCCTTAGTTCCATCACTTCATTCATTTTTACCCTTATTTTCATATTTCCGTTGAAAATAAAAAATATTCCTTTTATTAAGCACCCTTATCCTATCCACAAAGTCATGTGTTAAAGCCTCATATTCCTAAAGTCTTTCAAAAATTGGAAAAAACGTTCATTATTAATATAAATATTTTTATATTAAAATATTTATATTAATATTTAATTTATGGAATCACGTCAAATCATATCATGGGCACGAATCTCAATTTATAATGTGGAAAAGTCAAAGGTTGGATGGAGGGTGCACATACATATCGGGGATTGAAGTAATGAGGAGGTTAATTATGTGAAGGCAGGCTGGGAAATACTACCATGGTTTATTTGGTGGACAGTGTTTTTCCGTGGAGCACATTGAAGGTAAAAGCAGTTTGAATTAAACCACTCCAGCCCAAGCCCGATGTAATAAATGCATCATTTATCATATGTTTTATGTGCGACATTTTTCCAGGTGAAAAGGTTTTACAAAGGTAAGATTTAAATTTTACAATTTACAGAGGTAAGATTTAAATTTTACAAATCGAGACTAATGTTTATTTCCATGGAAAATAATTAAATGGAAGATGCACGTGAACAGAAACTTGGATAATTTCATCCAAAGGTTTTACAGAAGTAAAAGAAGAAGATAAAAGGTATTTTGCCAAAGGCGGTAAATTGGAAAAACATTACACAGTAAATGTTTTTCCACGGTGAAACGGTAAATTGTAAAAACATTACACAGTAAATGTTTTTCACATGGAAATGGTAAAAGTAAATGTTTTTACAATGAAATGGTGAATTGGGCAAACAAGACATGGTCTTAAAAACCATGGGCATGAATTAAATTATGGAAATTTAATTCTACAGGATAGAAAAATATTTGTGAAATATTTTTCTTTCAAATATATTATTCTCAAATGTTTAATGAGAATATGGATAAATGCAATTATATTTGAAGGATTATGAGTAACATTTCAAAGAGAATGTGGCAGAGGAAGGAGTTGGAGCGTCCGAGGAATCTGCAGGGATCATGAAACGTTTTTTTTCTGAAAACTGTCATTTGTAATCATTGTAGAATCTAAAACGTTTCATTTCAGTTGTTATAACCGATTGCATACTGAAGGAACTCGAATTGTATAAGTGCTAGAGGTTATAAGTGTATTACTGGCGAGCAAAAGTGCAAGGGCACAATTCTGGTCGTTCTGGACTCTATTGTAATTTTTCTGGGACTGAATTGAATACATATGCAAAAGCATTTTGAATTGTTTATGAAAAGATTCTAATGGCTATGATATGAGTTTTTTCCTCCTTCATTGTTTGTATTTCCTGTGTTCTTTAATTCCATTTGCATTTTCTTATGTTTAAATTGGAGAGTTAAAGGCCCAGAATTCATCTTATGATGCTCTTGGCCTAAGCAATTTAAACTGTGTAATTGTCTTCTTAACTAATTCAAAATTCATTTTGTTAATGCTCTGATGCAGTTACTTGTTTTTCCCCTTTCCTCTTACACTCTACAAATCTCAATTCACAATTCAGATTCATGGCCTCATTTAGCCTTTATCCTCTGGAGAGTTCTACTTGTTGATCATTGTTTTCATTCATTTTCAGAATTTTTGACTCCATAGCCATGTGTGTTCCTCCCCTTCATTTCCAACAACTTTATAAAACCCCCCAAAACAAACCAAATCTAGCCATATAATTCCATAGATATACCTAGTGACACGAGAGAGCCCTCTCTGAGTTCAGCAGGCTAGTGCCTTAGCTCTAAAGCTGGTTGAAACAGTTACCTCTGTCGTTTTTCTATCCAGCCGGACAAAATTTACATAGTACTAACAGTATCAACCATTGCCTATTCCAGATAGGCCTTGGGATGCAATAATCATGGATTTCGTGTTGGGATTGCCAAGAACACAAAGGGGAAGTGATTCCATATTTGTTGTAGTTGATAGATTCTCAAAGATGGCACACTTTATCCCATGTCAGAAAACCGGTGATGCAACGCACATTGCAAATCTGTTTTTTGAGGAAGTTGTGAGACTTCATGGGTTGCCTAAGAGTATTGTCTCAGATAGGGACACTAAATTTGTTGGTCATTTCTGGAGGACATTGTGGAAGAAACTGGGGACGGAACTATCCTTTAGTTCATAATATCACCCTCAAACAGATGGACAGACTGAGGTGGTAAATTGGATTTTAGGAAATTTGTTGAGGAGTCTGGTCATTGAACATCATAGCCAGTGGGATCAGATTATGTCACAAGTAGAGTTTGCATACAATGACTCACCAAACATGAGTACAAGAAAGAATCCATTCCAGATAATATATGGGATGAAGCCCATAGGAGTATCAGAGTTGAGAGATTTGGATCAGAATGAATTCAGAAGTGTTGGAGCAGAAGACTTCACTACATAAATGCAGAAGCTTCATAATCGGATCAAAGAGTAGTTGCAAAACAACAGTAGAGAACATAAACGCAAAGTTGATCAGCATATGAGAGAACTTCAATTTGAAGTCGAATATCAAGTTTTGGCACATCTCATGAAGGAAAGGTTTCGAAGGGGAACATATAACAAACTGAAGTTGAAGAAGATAAGACCATGCAAGATCCTAAGAAAATTTGATGTCAATGCTTGTGAGATAGAGTTTCCAGAAGATGTGGGTATATCACCCATATTCGACATTTCAGACCCGTATCCTTACAGGGAAGATAACACAAGAGGATCAAAATATCAGAAAGAGATCCAGTGGGAGAAGTAGATTCCTATAGAAGAAAAGTCGTAGATGGAGGAGATCATAGATCAAAGGATTGGTAAGAAGACTAGGAGAAAGAATTATTTTGAGTATTTGGTAAAGTGGAAAGGACACCCAATAGAAGATGTCATTTGGGTAAATGAAGCAGATATTCAGAAGCATGGAAAGTCAGTGTGGGAGCTTGTGGACATGAGTCCATGAATTTTCGTCAAGAGGAGTATGATGCATGAGCATTGTCATCAAAGTGCAAGTGGAGGACAACTCAGCACCCTAGCACGCATTTTAAAGTGATTTTGAATTTTAAATATGTCATGTCACAATGTATCTTGAAAATATTGTAATTAAAGAAGATCTTAAATGATAAGAGGTTGAACCATCACGTGAGATCGATGGAGATTGTATTTTCTTTAATGCAGTTAATAGCAGTATAGATCTGAAGCATTCGCTCTTATCTTTTTGTACCAATCATTTATTGTAACAAGTCTAAGTAGTTGAAAGATTTTAATTTGATAGGATAACACTAAGGTAGTCGGAGGGCAAGGCTCTATGAGCTCTTTTGGTATAAATATGTGTATTGTTGCCCAAATGAGGTTGTTGAAGGTTATTGTTGAAAGTCGCTGAGAGTTGTTGAAGATTATTGTAGTTGAAGCTTATTGAAGTTGTATGAGCCCATGTACATATCATTTGAATGAATGTAACATAGAAGCGTTCATCCAAAATGTTTGGTGTTGCTGTTACTATGTATATCTGAATGAATGGTAGACTTTCTAGTTAATTGTAATTCTCTGTTATTATTTGTTCTTATGTTATGAATGCATTACATGGTTGAATGTATGAACCTGTGAGAATTAGATAAGTTTCAATTGTTTCTCTTCTATGAGCATATGCAAGGTGTGCATAGTGTCTATAAGGAGTGCGTTGACAGAGTCTGTTTTGACTCAGAAGCTCAGGAGAAATAACTTGAAGCTTTACTTGCAGAATAGTACAAAGGACCACACAACACGTGCATAGGTAGAAAACACACTCAACGTCATATTGTTCAATTTGAACAATTGAGTCATGTAAGAATTGTTGCAAGTAGTGCACAGTCACCCACAAAAGGGTTAGGTTGAGAGAAACTTGTTGCAAGGTGTGCACAGGGTGGACTTTTGGCTAAGTGTCAAAGAAGTCATCTTGAAAAGGTGCAAGGAGTAAGTATCGAAGAAACATTATGAAAAGTTGAGAAGTTTCAAGGAGAAACAAGCTCGGAAGAGATAGTGGACGAAAATTCTTTAGTAGGGAGGATCCCACTGAAAATTTCCCAACCAACGAGAAAGATACATTAGGAGGAACCGGGATCTTTCCAAACCGCGAGATCTGAGAAATTTGCACGGAGGATAGTCTTAAAATCCTTCGACACTTTGTGTATTCGGAGGTTTGGAAGTGTTTAAGGAGCGGAATCGTTGAAGTCCCGAAGAGGTGAAGTGAAATCCTAGCCGTCGATATCAAGGAGGATACGTGGTAGTGGATCAAAGAGTCTGGGAGAGAAAGCTTCAAAAGATTTGTGTGGAGCAAAGTGCAATTTTTGCAAAGTTGCGAAGGCCAAAGAAATATGGACCGTTGGATCCAAAAGGACACGTGGCGGAGATTCGCATACTCCGTAAGAAGAGCACCTCGGAGAAAAGTCTATGGAGGAACAAGAACTCACAAAGCCCGAAGTAGCGAAGTAAATCGTGGTCATCAATCTGAGAGGAAAACGCGTCATCAGATCATGGAATCCAGAAGGGTGCACTCGAGAAAAGAAAGGAGGAAGTGGAGTCGTTGACTAGAAGTCATCTGAAGCTCCAAGAGGCAAGAATCTAATCCTACTCGTCAGTGGTTGTGACAGGTGGCGTCAGATCTATCACTTCGGTGATATGACACTTCGGGGAAATTGGAGAGTAAATTCCCGAAGGTCGAAAGTCCCGAAGGGCAGAGTCAACAGGAGCCGTTGATAAATAGAGGGACACGTGGAGAGTGGAGATTCACTACGAAGAATTGTCACTCCGGGAGAAGTGAAGTGTGAAGGCACGAGAACTCCCGAAGGTCGAAGCATCGGAGTACATCCCAGCCGTCCATTGGAACAGGATGTGTGGTGGAAGATTTGTCACTTCGGAGGATTTACACTCTAGGAGAAAGAGGAGCAAAGGAGCATTGACTGGGAGTCGTTCGAAGTAAGGACAAGGGGCGAATCTTGACCATTGATCGAAGTGAGCACATGGTGCTCGATCCGTAGCTCCGGGTACAAAGCACTTCGGGGGAAAATGACGTTGGAACATTTGGAACTCCCGAAGTCAAAGTCCTGAAGTAAATCACAGTCGTTGGTTTTCAGAGAAGCACGGGTCGTAGATATTTTCTGAGTGATTTTGTCAATCTGGAGTTCGGGGAAAAAGGAGTGATTTGCACTCAAAACAACCAAAGCTCGAAGTCGCGAAGGGGGATAGCCAGAAGTTATAGCCCGTGGTCATAAGGAAGAAGGGCCTAGCAGAGGAGCTAGCGCTCACCACTCAGTGTTACCAAGAGCGTAAGAGAAAATGTGTGTGGGAGAATCGAACTTGTGTGGGTAACAAAAGGGGGGCCTGTGTGAATTAAATCCAGGATCTAGCAGAGGCCCAAAGAGTTGATTCGTCTCAGTGAAGTGAAGATCCTTGACCGGGAGGTTATGCAACCCCGAGGAGAGAAGGGGGTCAGCATCAAGTAGACACTTATCTTTGGTAAAAAGAACACCAATTGCATGCACACCTTTCAAATTCCTCCCAGCCTTAGACCGCACTAATCATAACTTTTAGGAGTGGGTCACCCCCGATTTGGGGCTAAAAATCCACTTGGGAAAAGGAAATAAGGCTAATGTCACTCAGAGAACATAAAAAATAGACTCATGTGCCAACTCAAACTAACAACCTACAGTCCCTCATACCCCACATGCATGTCCCACCCCGGGAAGTGTGCCCCTTCTCTGCTAAACAGTCCTTCAACTGCCCCACTTCCCTTCTGGAAATTCAGCAACAAGCAAGACATAAAGTCTCATATCCTTGTAGCAACAGCTTGGCACCTTGGGAAATCAATTCCCAACAGTTCTCACACTTGGATAAAATGCTCACGGGCTTGACTACCCACTTCTTCAGTATCCTACGATCCTGACAACCTACCTCTTCAGTCCAGTTCCAAATATTTCCCTGGTACAAGTACAGGTACATGTAATTGCAACATGAAGTGGGGTTGGCAAGAGAGGGTGATGGTAATAATGATAATGGAATGATGGCCAAATGAACTAAATCCCCCCAAATATATTTGCATGTTCCCAACTTGACGCTTGTCATGTTGGGAACTAGCTTGGACCCACATGGGATACGTTTCCCAATTTAGAACTCAGGATATATTTTGTATCCATGGTTTTAAACTTTAGACTTTAGGAATATTAATCAAATATTTCTTTGGGATTGAGACCTTTATCTTAACCCCTTAATCCTAGACTCTTAGCCCCCCCTTTCCCTTCTAGTGGATTTTATCCCCCCCTTTCCCTTCTAGTGGAGTTTATCCCCCCATACTCTTTTGCTTGGTAGGTCTGCAACAATGATGTGTTTTCATTAAGAACTGAGTGTGATTACATTTTACAAATATATGCTCATTATCCTTTTAACTTGTGGCTCTCGAGCCTGATAGCCACACATGAACTCTAGCCTCAAAATACATACATACAAAGGCACTCTAGCCCCAAAGTATCCTGGATCACCAACCTATATGTACAATTACATTAATATTTACAATTGGGGTTTAGCCTAGGGGTATTACAGGACCAGTGTCTTTTCATTGGTTAATGGAGTCATAAAAGGAGTTGAGAGTGAGGATACTACCGTTTAAACTTTCCATGGGTGTAAACCCTCTTACTCCTGGGAAAAAAACCCTAGCCAAGGAAATACCTGGGAAAGTGAGTTATATAGAAGTTTGAAGTGTTGAAACTAGGGTTTAAAATCTCCAGGGGTGTAAACCCTCTTACACCCTGGAACAAAATCATAGCCAAAGCAAGACCTCAAGGGTGTAGACCCTCCTAGTTCTTAATATGTGCCCTAAGTATTCCAACAAGAAGATAAAGACAATATGAAGGAGGGTGTAATCACTCTTACTCCTCCAAGTGTTTAATAAGATTCTGAGTTCAAATTAGCAAATGCCAAGATACCATAAAAAAACACTTAAAATTGCATAAATGTACCTAGAAAATGTAAGAGGAAACCCTAGCGTTCCAAAATCATCCATCAACATCCCATTTAAAACACCTTCAAAAGAGTATTGCTTGAGAGAAAATAGCCCAAAATCAGATATCCTTACTACTCCACACCAAAACACCAATCCAAGACAAATATTCCAAGGAAATTTCAAAAATTTCAGACCTCCAAAGGGAAAAATCCCTCAAGAAGTGATGATCCAAAATGAGTGAAGCATCTCTCTATTTATATGGGAAAGGCTCAACTTCCTCCTACATTAAAACAATAATTTATAAGCTAAATTTCCACTAATCTAGCCTAAGGAGGGGAAGAACCCTCTTCAACAACTAAAATAATCTAAACAATTCAAAATTTGGGCTTCTCAAGCCACATGTGCAAAATTTAAGGGGCAAACCCCCCACAAGTCACCAACTTCCACAAATGAAGGAAAAAGGAAAGGTGTTGTTGTAGCATCCATCCTCCAAAGGTCCTTCAAACGCTCCCCTTTTCTACTCCAAACCAACAACACGATCTTCAAATGTGGGCTCGAGGTCAAAATTCCCATCCAATATGGTCGCATTTACCTTCTAAGTGGGCACACAATCCTCCATACTATCAACAAATGGATTTTGGTCCTCTAAATTTGAACACAAGGGCCTTAAAATATTTACTCCACCTTCAAAAGTGTAGAATAAGGGGTTGGTTAACTTCAAAAGTACCCATAATTGCAGGTTGCCCCTTCATTTATATACAAGTTTAAAATCAATTTAATGACTTAATGGATCGACCCTATTTTGTCCCCTTCAAAACACAACAATTTATTTTTTTAACATGGGTTGGCCCTAACTTAAAATCATCTTAGCGCCCAAGATGTGTGTGTGTGTGTGTACCAAGAGACAACTTACATGTGTGTGTGTGTGTGTGTACCAAGAGACAACCTGCAAACATTATTTCGTTGTCGCATAGTTAGGTTGCTCTGTAATTCTGCTCAATCTATGTTTTCCTCAAACAAAGCTACGATTTTAACAGTTCTTGGACAACCCAAGTACAAGAATCATCGATGGGACTGTTCTTGATGCCTTCTTCTTAACAAACAATACTAACTCATATGTAATATGCCTTACAATGCGATCTGGACAAGACTGCTTCTGAAACATGACAACAAGCATTTTTCCAAAATGTGATTTAGAAGGTGGGTGCTCCATCATTTAGTGGTCTGCTCTATTAAGCATTAGTGATATAGTAAAAGAGTAATAGGTTATCCTTTTGAAGTAGCTATCTAGCTTTGAAATTTGGGTGTTTCTCCTTTGATACATGTTGCCAAACCCCAAATTTGTCAAATTTCAATCATGCTATTGCACTTTCCCATTCCCAACAAAAGTGTGCCCTTCTTGGTGGTATGGAAATAGATCCAACCTTTTTTTGGACATTGTTGCTCCTTAATAATTTTACACATGTGAAATGAAGTAACCCAAGAACCTTGACACAATATTTTTGTCTCATAAACAATGTTGTCAGTGATAAAATAATGTTTACAATAGCATGCAGAATTCTGGTATCCCCTTTTTGCAACAACTTAATGATTGTTTCCATAAAGTCAAGTGTAGCATGATAAAGTTCATCCTTAGTTTGTGAATCATCATTGTCATTAGAGGCCCCTCTCATGGCATGACCTTCTCGTGGATGATTTTCTTGGAAGTTTGTGACATTTACAGAGTTGCATTCCACATTGGCAAGTGTCCTTGACTTATGACTTCAAAGGAGCCTCAGAAAACACCTATGATATTACCTGACAAAATTGTGGGTAACAATGTGCATTAATGTTTGAGCATAGGGTGCAAATATGAAGACAAACTGAAGTGAATATCTATCTCAACATAAGACATAGAATCAACTTATGAATATACAAGTTGATTCACAATGAGAGGTTTTAAAATACGCAAGTGGCAAATTTCCCATCAATAGATTTTTGACATTGCCACTAAGGAGTGGTCAAAAGAACATTGCAAATCTTGGAATGAGATCAATTACACTAGTAAGCAAAGAGAATTTATGCATCTACGTAAGGTTCCCAAACACACAATTTACTGATGGATGGACCCTTCATAGATTCTTCGATATTGGAAGGAGGAGGAGATACCACATCAGGTGGAATATATTTGAGTTACTCTTGTTTTTAGTCACTCATATTTCTAGTCCTTCACCTTTTATATTTCTTTATGCATCTTCATTGAATTTTGTAGTAATCTTCAATTTCTATGGTTATAATCAAATTCAATAAGTTCATAAAAGACTCCCCTAAGGGGAAATAAGAACAAAAAGAAGACCAACGAATGTGGATAAAACTATCATCATAAACATCTTCAAGGATTAGAAGAGGCTCAAAATATCTCTTTTGAGAAGAGAGCGCAAGGATTAAACCCTTAGACACCACAACAAAAGGTCACAACAGTAATAAATAATGTAAAATTAGTTGAATTATCGATTAAAATTTGTTTATGGCATTAGCCATTAATTATTTTTCTTCTACATATCCATTACAAAATATTATTGTACTTTTTTAATTCACTAGTTGCTTAAGATTTTAACATTTAGTTATTTCTTTTGATATATGCTTTTGCCATTGATGTAGGAGTTGTCTTCACATTCCCACATTGATGTTTTTCTCCAATGTAATTTTTTAGTACGATTGACTTATTTGTTTAGTCATTTGTTAGAAATTGATAAACTGAATCAATCTTATCTTATCTTATATACAAGTTCAAATGGACAAAAAAAAGGTACACATTCTATCGGTTAATCTAATAAGTCCTTGATTAGAGGCCACTTCATATGTTTATTGATATAATCTCATTTATCATAGTATCCATGAACAATAACAACTAGTAAGTTGATGTTAATATACTAGTTTAATATTTGTTGTTTTAAACATGGATTTCTTTTATTGTATATAGTGAAATTATTATAGTTGGGAAAAAATTGATGATAAAATGATGTACACCTTGAAGCATGTTATGAAATAATAATGGAATTTTACCAACTCATGGCCCCAGTAATTAATTCCTAATTTTACGAACTCCTGTCTTGATCTAGCCCCCATTCTGTTGGGATCGGAGCCTTGCTTTGATTAAGATGAGCTCTACTGGAGGCGGTGAACCGTCACCTCCCCCTCCAACCTCCACCAATGAAACATCTTTTAGAAGACTAATAATTGTCCAAGGGAAGAATAAAGTAGTAGAAGCTATCGCAAAATTCGTCAGAAAGCTAGAAGAGGTTCCAGTTATCACTTTACCTCCAGATCAACCCATGAGTGTGGCCATCTCACTGGAAGACCGGGCTTTAGTAGGAAAATTCACAGGGCTTTGGCCCTCTCCCCGAACAGTTGAAAACTAGATTCAAAAAAATTGGATACCATTGATCTCAAAAAGTGTCACCGACTATGCAGTCGGAAGAGGGTTCTTCTTGTTTGAATTCATCTCCAAAGAGGACCAGGACTTGATTTTTAGGAGTGGGCCTTACTTCATGGGACCACAAGGGCTCTACTTAAACCGTTGGACTCCTGACTTCGATCCTAAAGTGGATGTTCCAGAGGCGGTGTCGGTTTGTGTTCGCCTACCCAACCTGTCGATTCATTGTTGGAACACCTCCTCCCTACAAACCATAGGTAACAGGCTTGGCACATTTATTTATAAAGCTGATCCAAAAGGGCAGTACTCTTGCACTCGAATCTGTGTAGAAGTAGATCTGGAAGCTGGACTACCTGAAGCAATCAAGTTAACCATCGAGGATTGGCAACATTATAAAAAACTGGACTACGAGCAACTACCATTTAAGTGCCAAAGCTGCCATGAATATGGGCATTTCCAAAAGCATTGCCCAAAAACCCAGGTAGTACAACAAGAGAAAAATTCAGGAGAAGGATGGCAGCAAGTGAAAAGATCCAAGGCAAACCCCAACCCTAACTCCAAAAAGGAAAGGAAAAACCATAGAGATCAAAATGATATGGGGAATAGCTTTGAGGTTCTTGGAGGAAAAGAGAATGAATTACCTACAACTGAAAATAAAGCAGAAAAGAAAAACAACCTAGAAACGACAAGCCAAGCTAATAAGGAACCACCTCCACAGTTAGAACCAGGAGAAATCCCAGAAACTCGGCTTTCAAGGACAGAGGGAGAGACATCGGAAGAAGTCAAGGGTGAAGCAGACACTGGGCTAACTCAAAACTCCCCAAAAGCAGCCACCAGAGGAAGGAAAACAACAAAAGAAAGACAAGAAAGGGAGACATACAAATATAAACTCCAAGGACCTCGACAAACTCTAGAAACAATACTAAACTCCAAAAGCACAAGGAATCAAGGGCAGCCCTCTCAAAGGACGCCTTCCAATCCAAAAAGCAAGTAATGAAGATAGTATCCTGGAATTGTAGGGGGTTAGGAATCCAAAACAAAAAAGAAGTTATGAAAGACTTACTCTGAATCTCAAACCCAAACATTCTACTTGTCCAGGAGACTAAAATGGAGGTATCGAAATTTCTCCAATCCAGCGCAAACTTTTGGAACAAAGGAGCAAGAGTAGCGGTCAGCGCAAGAAGAGCCTCTGGAGGAATTGGCTCATTGTGGAACTCCTCCACCTTTTATCTTTTGAATACTGAGCATTGTACCCATTGGATCCTCACCAAGCTTATTCATAAGGAGTCAGGTATTCACATCTGTTTATTTAATATTTATGCTCATGTTCTTCCCTCTGAAAAAAAAACAAACTGTTGGAACATTTTGAAAGAGTTCCTTAGCAACCATCAATTGGAGAACATTATTATTGTCGGAGACCTCAATGTTACTTTATCCCTTTGAGAAAAAAAAGGGGGTTCCATCGTAAGAGACCCCTGTCGAGAATGGGCTGAAGACATCATTCTTGATTGGGATCTAGAAGATATAAAACCCCCCAAAGGCAAATACACTCGGTCTAATAAAAGAACCGGCCAGGGGCACATAGCAGCAAGGCTGGACAGATTCTTGGTCCATAGATCCTTCCTCCTTTTAGACCTCAATGCGGTCTCCAAAATTCTCCCCTTCAATGCCTTGGATCATAAGCCAATCCTTCTAGAATTTACCAAAGATTCTTCTCTGGGTCCTATCCCTTTTCGCTTCGGCCCCTCCTGGATCCAGCATGAGGATTTCCATGATTTGGTCAATCGAGTATGGCAGATTCATGTCACAGGTTCTCCTTTTTTTGTGTGGGAAGAAAAACTCCGAAGAATGAAGCGAGCTCTCAAAGATTGGGCAAAATCCTTAAAATCTCTTGCAACCAAAAGAGTGGAAGCCCAGCAGCAGCTAGAAATCCATCAACTATCTATGGAAGAAGGAAATCCAAACCCAAATAGCCTTGAGAAAGAAACAACCCTCCATAGAAAGCTCCATGCAGCCTGCAGAGAGGAAGAATATTACTGGCGACAAAAATCCTGAAGCCTTTCGTTAAAAGTTGGGGATAAGAACACAAACTTTTTTCATAAGCAAGCAGAAGCCAGAAAACAATTCAATTTTGTAAAAGAAATCCACAGCCAAAATCAGATTGTAAATGATTTTGAAAGTATCAAGCAAGCTTACCACCTCCACTTTAAAGGTATTTATACAGAGGACTCTACCAGCGGAATCCACCAGCAAGTTCTCAACCTGATTCCTTCGGTCTTCCGCCCAAGATCCAATCAGCAACTCATAGAACCGGTCATGTTAAAGGAAATTAAATTGGCTTTGGACAACATGGACTCCGATAAAGCTCCTGGCCTTGGCGACTTTACAGCCAAATTCCTACAAGTCTGTTGGCCAATCATAAAACATGACCTGCATAAGCTGGTAATAAAGTCACAAAAATGCCACAAGATTGGTGGGAGCACCAACTCTGCGTTTTTATCCCTAATACCAAAAGAAAAAGGAGCCTTATCCTTCGACAGATTCCGCCCAATCTCCTTGTGTAACATTGGTTACAAAATTATCACAAAAGTGATCGCCAACCGTCTCAAAGATATCCTGCCAGCAATCATCCAAGAGAACCAAGGTGGCTTCATCAAAGGAAGGCACATCAATGACAACATAATTCTAGTCCAAGAAGCGATTCATTCAAGCATGCACCGGTGCAAAAAAGGTATGGTTGTGAAGTTAGATCTTGCAAATGCTTTTGATAGAGTAAGGCATGATTTTTTATTTCAGGTATTGCAGAAGTTTGGCTTCAACACTGCTTTCATTCACTGGATTAAGGCCTCTATCGGGTCTCCATGGATAGCCCCATTAGTCAATGGTCGAGCAACAGAATTTTTTCAGGCTTCTAGGGGGCTAAGACAGGGCTACCCGTTGTCTCCTTTGCTCTATGCCATTCAAGCTTCAGCGCTTAGCTTCCAACTAGAACAATGTTGCATTCAACATGAATTAATGGGCATAAAAATAGCAAGAGGAGTCAAAGATATCAATCATGCTCAATTTGTTGATGATATGCTCCTTTTGGGAGGGGCAAGTACCATCATAGCCCATAAATTTAAACAACAACTAGATCTCTATAAGGAAGCCTCTGGGAGTCAGATAAACTACAGGAAAAGTCAAATCTTTGGATGGAACTGCAAGCCAAGGGAAATGGTGGAAATATCTCGTATTATGGAGATGGAAGGGGTAACATCGTGGGACTCGTTCAAATATTTTGGAGTTCCCATTTTCAAATCCAAGCCTAACTCCTCTCACTGGTCTTCATTACTTGACAAGATCAAAGACAGAATCCAAGCCTGGGGGGCTACCTAGCTAAATATGGAAGGAAAGCTTGTTCTCATCAAATATGTCCTTAACAACATTCTGATGTTTCAAAGCTCCAATCTGTTAGCTCCAAATGGAATTATAACCAAGCTTGAGGCAATTCTGAGAAGATTTTTGTGGAAAGGAGGCAAAGATTTTTGTGGAAAGGAGGTAAACAGGGCGACAAAAAATTGCCACTAGTCAGTTGGGGGGAAGCAATAAAGCCTTACACAAAAGGAGGCCTCCACATAAGAGATCCAAGATCCCAAAATTTGGCACTAGGGGCCAAGCTCCTCTGGAATCTGGTAACTAGAAAGCTAACCTGGAGCAAACATGCACTATGGAAGAAATACTTCACTGGAGCTAGGAGGAGATGTCTCGACACAGCCCCTAAAGTTTCATTAGGATCCTCTATTTTCACAGTTTGTCAAAAATCCCCTGGATTCTTCAAACCTCTCCTTACTTGGATCCCGGGCAACGGAAAAACTATCTTAATATGGGAGGACCCAATTCTAGGAGAGCCACCATTAGACTCCCAACCAGGCACCTCTAATCTCAAAGACTTCCTCCACGCCCAAAAGTTATCCACGATTTGGGATATTTCAAACTGGCATTCAAATCAAATCTAAACCTGGAAAGACTGGAAATTACCAAGATGCCCAAGCCATCTGCAAAATGTGGAAGCACTGCTACGAGCTTTTCTTCATGGGAAATCGCCAAACACAGCAAGTCAGAAAGATCTCAGAGGATGGGGATCTAAATCCGGCATGTACACTGCCTCTGAAGGATACAATCAAGTCAACACGATTTCGAACGTCCCTCCCAATCCAGCTCTGTGGAAAGAGATCTGGAGGGTGAAATGTCTTCCAAAATCGATATGTTCATCTGGATATTGGCTCACAGCGCCATCCTCATAGGAGACAACCTCAAAAGAAGAGGATGGGAAGGCCCCACGCATTGCCCCTTCTGCGTTTTAGAGGAAGAATTAGCGGCCCATCTACTGTTGAACTGCCCATTTTCTCAAGAGGTTTGGAGTCGAGCGCTAGTCCCTTGGATGAACCCTGTAATCTACCCAGTGGAGCTAACCTCACTCCTCATCAATTGGCAGGTTGCGTGTCCTTTCTCCCTTAACAAGAAAGAGCGATTAAAACTTTTTTGGGTATCATTGCCAAAATTTATCCTATGGAAAATCTGGTTAGAGCGAAATGCTCGAATATTCAAAGGGAAAAAATCCAACGCAGACCAAGTGGTAGCAAAAGTCAAAGCTTTGATGGGGGCTTTCCTTTCCTCTATTCATATTCCAGAAAACAAAGGTAATTTAACTTCTATCAAAAAAGAATGGATGTCCAACATTCTCCCAAACCCATTGAAAGTGGCAACAGTTCTAGTTCCTCCCACAAACAAATGGGAGATCAGATTAGACTCTTCAACCTTCACAAAATGGTGAAACTCACTTCAAAAACATAGCCTCTTCTTTGAGGGAGCTTCTAGAGGAAACCCCGGTGTGATAGGCGGGGGAGGGGTGCTTATAGATCCCGATGAAATAAAGGTTCTCTCCTATTCTTGGGGAATTGGTGAGGACACCAATAACATAGCTGAAGCATTAGCCCTCTGGCAAGGACTCTCTCAAGCCCTAGCCAAGAACATTACAAATCTAAATGTCTTCGAGGACTCCAGTGTCATTATTCAGGCTCTTTCTTCTAAGATTCTTCCCAGTCATATGTGACTTGGGAAAATACTCAAGAAAATCCAACTCCTTCTGGACAACTTTCAGTCAATCCATTTATTCCACATACTTCGGGAATTAAACGACGAAGTAGACAAAGAGGCAAACAAGGCAGCATTGCTAAGCAAAGGTGTCCTATCTTTAGATGGAAACAAGGGATACAACAGATTACCTTAAATATTTATCCGAGGGCTAATGCTCGAAGTAAGCGCTATGCATGTTCTAATGAAGGTTGATTGTAATCGTACCAACAGATTTATGTCGTCTTCCTAATATATTTCATAACAATTCTC
>SNQJ01S0066799.1:4048-20946 GCA_010110895.2 Picea sitchensis | reverse complement strand
GCAACATATGATACATTTGATGCAATACTCGATGCATAGGAAAAGACGTTGTCTAACTGTTTTATGTTTTGGCTCTTGAAGCATATTATGAAATAATAATGGAATTTTACCAACTCATGGTCACAGTAATTAATTTCTAATTGTGTGTTGATTTTTTTTACTTGTATATAATTTGAATTGTTCTTTAATTAATTGAATTATTATTACATTCTTCTATTTTGAATATGAGAAGAGTGGTTTAGAGGAATCATAGGGTATTTCAAATTTTTAACATACATGTGCTTTATCACATCTACAAATCTTAGAAATTCTTTATTTTATTGAACTCGTGTACTTTTATTATGTTTTTATAGAGTGAGGATGACGAGGGTTAAGAAGATGAGAAGGGCACTGACAACGATATAATTGACTTTTTATGTCAAATACATTTAGTTTTATGTATAGATATTTTTTCATGCAATATTGTATACAAAGTCAACATATCCCTCTGGTGGGAATGTACCACGTGTTAGAAGTATAAAAAAAAATATGGTTATTTTTCGATGTAATTTAAAATTTGACAATTATGTCTATGCATATATGGTTTTTTTTCTTTTACAGTGTGAAATTGATTGAATGTTAGTATGGTAAAATGAAGAAGGCTAAACATTTTACATTTTTGACATTTTATCACTGGAATCCGGTTAAGTAATCTTTGCCAAAATTGCAATTTTGAATTTATGAAATCACAATTTTTAATGCATAAATGGATTCAACACCTTCAAATACCCCAAATGAAATTTCATTGTGCAATGTTAACATTTGATATTTGCAACTCCATTAATCCAAAATGTTTTTTGCTAAATTTCAAGCCAAAAATGCCAAATTTCACTTCCTATTATTTTGAGTCACTAGAAAATGACCAAATTGTAGCACATTTTGACTACAATGTTATATATATATATATACACACACACACACACACACTTCCCTATGATCCATGGATGGTAATTGGGGTAACCTGTCAGTCCTATTTACAGGGCCTCACCCTGGGGGAATCAAGAGAATCGAACCCTTGACCAACAACAAGCATGATAAACTCACGTTTGGCTCTAGACCAGTTGAACTAACCCTCGGGGCTACATACACACTACTACTACTACTACTACTACTACTACTAACAATAATAATAATTTTAAAATAATGAGGATAATTAATAATATATAAATTAATATTTGATAATAATAATTGCTAAAAATTCCCTGGATGGGGTGTCACATTGATATGTGGCCACATCATCTACTTTCCCACTCCCGACCTCCCTTTCCTTCCTCAAGGTTGATGAACAACGACGCTCATTTAATTTTGCTTAGCCCGCTCTTACATCCCATATCTCATTGGATTTTGCCAATGTCCGTCTCCCATGTGCGTGCATTGGTTTTCGTTTCCACCCGATACAGTCCATTAATGGTGCTTGTTTGCTTATTGTGGTTCCTTCTAGGATTTTATCTCCGCATTTCTCTTTCATTTCAGTCCATCTCCATCCCCAACACCCTACTCCATTCTCTTTGGTGTTTCCTCCCTAGTATATTGTTGTCGACCCTCCCTGCTCGGTTCCCATTCTCCATAACGCATGTTGGGTTCATGCCAAGAGAACATGGCAAGCCGAAGCAGGCTGGTAGTTGTTTTCCTGGCCTCTGTGGTCTCAGACGTGATCTCCCTAGAGCGTTTGGTTGCGAGTGCTCTTGCCACACACACATGGAGCACATTTATTCTCCTCTAGTTACAATTGCTGAGGAAATCCACCCAGCTTCCACTCCTTTTGCTTCCTCTGATTCGCCCTTGCCCAATCCTGGGACTACACATGTAGCTAATCCTCGGGAGCAGAACCCTCCTTATCCCGACTTTACAGACATTTAGCGTGACCTTCTTTTGGAGATGCACAGGGACAATGACGAATAGAGGTTCTGATAAGAATTAATGGTGCAAAAGCTGGACTGGCTCATGGATTTAGGATCAACAGACTCGCAACAGAGGCGTAGTCCAGAGAATATTCTCCAATCAATCATGGTTCCAAAGTGGCTTGAATCGTCTAGGCATGATTTTCCTAGCAGTCCTCCTAACAAATAATTTGCATGAACTATTCTATTTTGATTCTAGTATTTTTAGTTTGGGTAGAAAGATCTCAGGGACTTTTTTTTTGCCATGCTCATAGACTGTAATATTCTAGATATAAAAAGTATGCAGAACATAAATAAAATGATAGAAATGGCAGATGAACAACAATATAACCAGAATAACACCACAACAATACTGAAATGATAACAGAATAAATCCAAAAAGAGCTCATCGAAACGACAGATTTAAGTTGGGTAGTCATGTCTTGTTTGAGTTCCTAGATTGAGGCGATGATGGAGGACTGCATGTTTGTATTGATTGTGGCAATATTGGCACTGAGCTATCTCACTTCTTGTTGGGTCTCTGTGAAATTAGATTGCAAGGTATTGAAGCGAACTTCCAAGTCTTGGCTATGGGTATGGGCCATGATGACGAGGGAACCGAAAAGGGGCAGGTGGGGTCAAAAAATTTGCTGAAAAATGATAGGTATGAATGTGATAAGGGAGAAGAGATAAATCCAATGGAATAGGTCTCAAATAATGGTGCAAAAATTTCCACTTGTGGAGTTATACTCCGGTCTGAAGAATACTACAGAGATGAAATGCCAAAATGCTTAACCAGTAAGAAATGTGTAGTGATTTGGCAACTCGAACACAGTTGCACGGCAATAGATTTTGTCTGTTTTATTTTTTTTGTTTCTGTCCCCAAGGGTTAGGTATTCAAGGGTTCTACAGATAAGGGTTTTCCCTATGCTATAGCTCTTTGATATACGTGCGGGGTCCAACAGTAGTACTCGGCCCAATATCTCAGGGCACCAACTAAGGAGGATAGACCATGCCCTTAGCCATACTACCTGACTACCCAGGTACTAGAAAGTATCTTCCCGAGTGGTGTTCTCAATGCACTATAGCAGTCAGGCGGTTGATCGGTTTATCTAAAGAGGGCTTCAGGAAATCTAGGTCGATCCGTACATAGGTGTTGTCTGATGCGCTACCACTTGGAGGGGTACCAACAGGGGTTACAAGGGTGGCCAACAGATGTGCGCTTAAGAACCACTTGTATTTCCTGCATGTATGAATCCCTCAACCGTGGGTTTATGCGTGTAACGACAAATCTCTATGGCTTAAAGACGTCGGAATGCGTCTCTACCCTGAAAAAAAATTTAACCCACAATTTTTTGCCAAGGAAAGTGCTCTGATACCACTTGTAATACTCCAGACATAAAAAGTATGCAGAACAAAAATAAAACGATAGAAATGGTAGATGAACAACAATATAACAAGAATAACACCACAACAATACTGAAATGATAACATAATAACTCCAGAAAGAGCACTTCGATTACTGAGAGCAATGTTCACTTGCCTCTTCGAGGGGGCAACCTCCAATCGAGCAAAGCTCTATTACAATAATATCCAAGCTAGGGTTCTCATACCCTCGACTCCTATTTATACTAAATATGTCTATCAAGAGAATCATCTAGAGGAAGATCCTTCTAGAAGCGAAAGCTTATATTGGGTCTTCTTACATTCGACTTATTCTACCTTATTGCAAGGCCTTATTAATATTGACCTTTATTACATCGGAATACATTGTTCTACCTACGTGAGGGGTTAGGTCCCTAACATAGACATTGCTTCAACTATGTAATAGTATCTTTTTACGGTCATTTTGGACAAGATTTTTGGAACTTGAACACCTGGCGGTGGGATTGGTTTCCTTTGTTAGCAACCTCAACACTAGTGTCATGGATTTATGCTGTAATTTTTTACTTTGAAAGGTAATACATAATTCTAGCTTACAAAAAAAAATGCTAAAAATAATTACTTGATATTTGTCAATTCGGTCTAGCCTGGGTGGTTCAGAGGAGAAGTTATTATATTTCCCACCTAAGTTCAAATCCTACTTGTAACATGTTTTCTCCATGTGCGTCAATTAACGTTCGCAAGGTACTAGCAATTTCATTCTCATTTAAGTGCTTGAGGGTGGGACAAGATGTTTCCATACATTATTAAGCCTTGAGGGTTAGCTCAAGTGGTCATGAGCTAAACGTGAGATCTCTCCCCCGAGTTGTGGATGTCATGGGTTCAACTCTCTTGACTCCCTCGAGGAGAGGTGCTTGGAACTTAATCATTGATGATTTACCTTGGTTACCACCCATTGATGGCAATGAATTCTTTGGAGCTTTTCCATGCTTAGTTACAAGGACAAAAAACTAATTAATAACTAAAGCAAGTTAAATAAAGTTAAATAAAATTAAACTAATTAAATTAATTATTAGTTAAATAACTAGAATTAATATTTTTTATAATTTTGACACAATAATTGACTCACACTGGACAATCCACAACACAACAAACATGTAAATGACATAACATCAATGCCACCATATTGAATATGTATGTTGTGTTGAACTATTTTGGCGTAACATATGACACAAATTTGATGCAATACTCGACGCATAGGAAAATATAAGACATAGAATGTGACACAAATTGAAGTGTGTGTCAAAATACTCGTGGTCACAACAACTTGTTTTTGGAAAAAGTACCCCATTTATAAGGGCATTGTCTAAACATTCAACATTTTGAACTTGTTTACCAGAATCCAGTGAAACAAATTTTGGTGAAATCACCATTTTTTGTTGTTTAAATTGCATTTTTGAATGCATAAATGGATTCAACACCCTGAAAAACACTCAGGGCACTCGAATTATACATACTCAATTACTCAAATATGAAGTTCCAACATTTTTTGATTGGATTTCAGACAAAATTAATTAGAAAATATGCCGATAAAAATGCCAAAAAAATCAAATGTTTAAACTACAGAATTTGTAAATTGTTATTTATATGAAGATTCGAAGGAAAATTCTTCTCAATTTCTCATATGGAGGGTTGAAGAGAAGACCAAGTTGTTTTCCAAACAACAACAAAAAATAATAATAAATAACTTGAAAATATAGTAATCAAATTAAAATTAGAAAAACAACGAAACATAATTACGTCGAAAGGCGTACACCTATTGACAATGGGCAGAATTAATGATCTTTTAATCTTAAATTCTAATCTGATGGCTAAGCATTGAAGATGCTGACATATTCTTAGTCGTCTTCCAAAATCAATGCGTCAGATTTATTGTTCATAACTTCCTTGCATTTATGGAGGCATCCGTTAACATGTTTACTTTTTTACATTTACCTAATCACATTATAAATTTACTGTAAAAATATATAATTGCCACGTTCAAATGATTAAGGAGGATTAATATCTATGCAAGCCAAGTTTATATCATTAAGAAATACTGTGCACACGTTTCATTTTGGTGGCACACATTCATTTCTGATATATGAAAGGTCGTTTGATGCCACGACCTGCACGGACGTTTAATATTCACCTGGCATAATCCAGAATGCACTCAAATCATACCATACCTCGGGCACGCATGGGGCAATTTTTGTGCGCTCTGCGTTGGAGTTGGCTCAATCACAACTCTTGTTCTAGATGGAACCCATGTCAAGCCGCTTCGTCTTGATGTGCAATCTGTACCCAATTTTTTGTTAGGCTTCTTCCCATAGACTGAAGGCCTTCTCCATCATTGCAGTGTAGTATTCTTCTGGGTAAATCTCTCTGATGGTCCTCGATTCCCCATGAGAAGATCCTTTATGGTGCAGAAAATCACATCAGTCTAAGAGGAGAACAGATTTGGCTCTCTTTGCAATTCGGTAGGCAGTGCAACTGCCTATTATGCTTGCGCCTAACACTACCACTTCATACTCGCTTGAGATCTCACCCATCTTGGTTGTTTGTGCTGTAGAAATCGGAGTTGTTATGTATTCATTCAACAGTTCAAAATGAATAGAGGTAGCTTGGCAATTGGAGATTATATAATTTTATGTAAATGCGTGGATCCTTGGCAATTGGAGATTATACAATTTTATGTAAAAGCGTGGATTCTCATTGGAATTGTTGTTTTCTTTGTCTCTTTTGTTCAGAGTTTTGCCCGTGAGATCCTTAGTTGTCCCATTCGGCGATTTCGTGAGTTTGATCATGATTGTCTTTTCTATGTAAATGCATGTATCCTCAGTGGAATCGTCGTTTTCTTTGTCTCTTTTGTTCATATTTTTGTGTGTGTTAATTTCTCTCGTGTTGTTTATGTGCACTCTGTGTTGGACTCGGCTCAGCCACGACCATGCTAAGGGTAAGAACTATTTTTCGATATTATAGGTTTACATGCATGGTAGATCTTCTGATCAGTATTAGTCTAATTGACAAGCAATCCACGTTGGGTACATTCAGGGCCAGTATGGGAGCGCAGTGTTAGTCCATCAGGTTCGATCTATTCCGTTCAGGGCCACTATGGTGAGCGCAATCTTCATCCATCCGGTTCTATCTATTGTTTATTCTTTGTGTTGGCATTCTTATACAGAGAACTAATCATATATTTACAATTAAATTAATAGGAATCGGTGTATTGTGATTGGATATTAATGCAGAGTGCAGTTCAATGTGTTCATATCGTTGTTTGGCAACTTCGGCAAGTTTTTTTTTAATTAAGTGAGGTATGTGTTCATATCGTTGTTAGGCAACTTTGGCAAGTTTTTTTTAATTAAGTGAGGGATTTTTATTAGGCAGGCGAGCCTTCTGTATCAATTAGGTTTTTCTTCTAATTTAACTCGAGATTTTTACTGGGCGAGGAATTTTACTACGCTGAGAGTTTTTACTGTGCGGGGAGTGTTATCAGCCGCCGATACCTTTCAGCGTTCTCCAGTCGCGAGTCGCGAATCGGCTATGCTAGAATGTGACATAGAATGTGACACAAATTGAATGTGACATAGAATGTGACACAAATTGAATAAGACATAGAATGTGACACAAATTGAAGTGTGTCAAAATACTCGTGGTCACAACAACTTGTTTTTGGAAAAAGTACCCCATTTATAAGGGCGTTGTCTAAACATTCAACATTTTGAACTTGTTTATTGGAATCCAGTGAAACAAATTTTGGTGAAATCACCATTTTTTGTTGTTTAAATTGTATTTTTGAATGCATAAATGGATTCAACACCCTGAAAAACACTCGGGGCACTCGAATTATACAGATTCAATTACTTAAATATGAAGTTCCAATAATTTTTGATTGGATTTCAAACAAAATTAATTAGAAAATATGCCAAAAATTCAAATGTTTAAACTACAGAATTTGTAAATTATTATTTATATGAAGAGTCGAAAGAATTTTCTTCTCAATTTCTCATATGGAGGGTTGAAGAGAAGACCAAGTTGTTTTCCAAACAACAACGGAAAATAATAATAAATAACTTGAAAATATAGTAAACAAATTAAAATTAGAAAAACAACGAAACATAATAATAAATAACTTGAAAATATAGTAAACAAATTAAAATTAGGAAAATGTATTACAGATGGGATATTGCTTCATTGATGAGGTTGACGCAATTTTAATGCATTTAATAAAGTTTTCCGCGATCTACTTTATTTTTAAATATATTTTAATTTATCTAATAAATTTTAATTTTAAGTTCTTAAAATTTTGTTTCATATAATTTTTTTCTTACATTATTTTATTCTATATATAATTTTCTTTACAATATTATATATGATCTTCTTTACAATATTTTACTTTAGTTGTGATCCTTACTTTACTTTTCAATATTATGAAATTTTAAAAATAAAACCAAGTGCAACTCTCAAGGGATTTTGGTGAAGTAAACATCTTTAAAGCTCAACTTTTAATTAAAAGGAGAACAATTATGATTTTCTAATCCAATTGAACCCAATAACTAAGCATAAGCCTTGAACGTCTTTAGTACAATATATACCCTTAAACCTACTTTCAAAGATGAAGAAGCTCATTCAAGTTGAGACATTTTTTATTCAAATGACACAACATTAAAAAAAAGTGGTTAGGACAAATCCTAAGAAACTTTGGTATAATATATATCATGGATTATGGGATCAACCCTAATTTTTAATTTAATAGAAATAAATTTAAAAAGGTCAAATTGAAGGAGAGAAGAGAGAAGTTAAGTGTTCTTAATAAGAAACATTGTTAGATTATATACTTATTGATTTTGGGGAGGTCATACTCAATTGTTTGACTTTCTTTTTACTTATGTGTTAGTAAAAGAGTAATTAAAAAAAAATAGATACATTTATGTCATGGTATTTTGGTATTTTGTTGTTATGATTATAAAATTTGTTTTCTTTTTATTCTATGTTTGTTGTAAAGACTAGTTTGTGATAGCGTATAAGCTTTAATATACCATGATTCTTATGTCTAGGGTATTCACAGAGGTAGTGACCATTTTACTTGTCAAATTTTAAGCATCTAATTTCAAATCTAAAAATTACTTTCAACTAACCTCAAACATTAAACTCTAATGTTGTTATTACTGAATAAATTTACTCTGAAATTCTAACAGAAAATTACAACAGAAACATAAAGATCATAGAGAAACCATCCATGCACAAGAGACACAAATTTATGTTTTGCAAACTTTTCAGATTTAGAATTTCTGAGGGAAAAACCAACCCTCTCAGCAATCCACAAAATTAGCAAAACTGAGGACAAGGACATTCCTCTTGCAAAATAACAAATTCAACAAATTTCTATAAAATTCCTTCTCACTTGCAAATATGTTGTTGTACCCTATTAATGTCACCTTGTTGGTTGTTGATGTCACCTATTGTATGGCCTGCTGACGTTAGTCGTATGGATTGTACAGACTGTTGACGTTAGTCGTACAGACCCGTTACCTGTCTAGAAAAAACTCACATGTGTGGCTTCTTTCCTGCCCTCATATGTGCGGCCTGTATGTACCACACATGCAACATGTCTGTATTATTTTCTCCCACATGTGTGGTTGTATGTCTTGTTCACATGTGCAACCGGTATCTCCTCTCACATGTGTGGTTTTTTTCCTCTTCCTCTCACATGTGTCAACTCACACGTGTGGCCTCTCTCCTTGGCTGGAAAATAGAAAAACAGAAAGTCCAGAAACCCTACACTAGATTGCCAAAGTGCAGAATTTCCTTGCTAAAATTTTCACCCCAATCTCCTTAGCACAAGTGCTCACTCACTTATTTTAACTCCATAATGTCACAATGATCCTCACATTGCCTCTCTTTTTATAGGAGTCTAAAGTGAGTTTAGAATCCCTTAACTTACTTTAAGGAGCCCTCCACTAAACTCAACATTAAATTAGAATAGTTTATTCCTCCATGTGGGTGTGAAGCTCCAACATGTGTCTATGAAGCCCCAACCAAGCCCCAAATCAATATACAAGGTGTTTTCACCAAAACAAAAAATACAATGTGAGTGCCAACATAGATTCCCACATGCCCAACACCAAGGCCAGTGTGAGAATACTTGCATGAAGCTACAAAACATCAACACTTGCTCTTAGCGAGGGAGGTATTCTCACCCACTCCACTGTCACCTGGAAGTAGCTCTGTCTCCCATAATGGAAGTGCCTTTGCTTCCCACACTAGATCCACTACCATAATTTCTCTCCATTCCACCTGATCGGTTGCTCCCCATGTCATTGAAGCAAATCATGTTACATGGCATGGTCCCTCCTTGGAAGATACACTACTCCTAGAAGTCTCTTACTTCACAGCTTCCTTCCTGGCTTCATCAACCCATGACACCTTCCTAACTACCTTAGAAGACTCCTCTCTCCCACCTAAAGGTTAACTCTTCATCTGAGCTTGTTGGCTCCCTTTGAATCTGCTCACCCTCTTTAAAGCTGGGCTTCCTCTAAGTCTGCACAACCTTCAAAGCTACCTGCTCCCTGTTCACTATCACTTTGTTGTTGTTGGCCATAGCTCGCAAAGGTTGACCCTTTAGCCTTTACAAGTTTCTCTCTCTGACTCCAAGAACCACTGATGTGTCTGAGCTAGATCCTATGGGCATAAATAACACTTGTATTTCCTGGAACAAAACCACATAGCCCTTCTCCTCAATAATTGAGACTCCAAGCATACTCCTCTTGAGTTCTGACACCCATAACACATTTTTCACCCTCAACACATCTCCCGATTCCATCCAGAATGACATTGTTCCAGATCCTCACATAGCATGCTTGGTACCCATACCAAGTTCCATACTCAAATCTGAGTCAATCTATGTGAAGCTCTCGAACAACTCTCGTGCTCCTATCATATGACACGAGGCTCCATTATATACCAACCAAGTCCCATCACCGGAAATTGTACCAGAAAGGGCGAAGACTAATAAGAACTCCCTTTGAAGCCTATCTACAACCTCGTCAACCTCAGTCGCTAATGTCTGTTGCTTCCTTCTCCCTTTCTTTCGTTGTGGACACTATGAAGCATAATGACCATAATCATGACAAGAAAGACACTTGACCTTGCTAAGGTCCTTCTTTTTTCTTGGCTCTAGAAATGCCTCTCTCTCTGAAGAACCGCCTCTTCTTCCCTTCCTGATATGAGCAACGAGAACCTGATTCTCATCATTGTTTCCTTTCTACTTGCCATTCCTGGACTTTATCTGAGCCTCCTCGTGGATGCAATCGGTCCATAGTTTGTCAAAGTTTGGAAACTTCTCTTGTGCACAGATCCCCTGCACAAATGGTTCCCAAGACCTGGGAAGACCATTCAATGCCACATTCACCAACTTTGTGTGATCAACTCCCTCACCAATGGCTACAAGCTAATCGCGAATTTAAGTGATCTTCATGAGGTAGCTAGCAAATGTGTATGAACTGGACATCTCAATTGCTTTGAGTTGGTGCCCAAGATCAACTTTCAGCTTGCATCCCCACTTTGCTACAAACCCACCAAAGCATCAAACATATCATTAGTTGTCTTCTTCTCGGAAATGTGAGGAATCAAGTGATCCTTCACATAATCTAACAACATTCGCTTGGCCTTCACTTCCTTCTTCTTGTGAGTTTCCAATTCCCGGGGTCATTAGGACTTGGAACCACCATTTCAACATACTCCTTGAGATCATTCCCCTCCAACAGAAGAAGAATCTCGACCTTCCAAGCCCATAAATTTGTTGCCCCTTCAACCTGTCCTCAATCTTAAGAGTGCTCACCATTGTGACCTGCCCATAACAAAAACAAAAATCTGCAGCAACTTGTGTCTCAAGAGATGATCCTTCTCTCTCTTCAACACCTCAGCTCTGATACCATGTCAAATTTTAAGCATCTAATTTCATATCTGAAAATTACTTCCAAGTGACCTCAAACAATAAACCCTAGGGTTGTTATCACTGAATAATTTCACATTAAAATTATGATAGAAAAATTACAGCGGAATCATAAAGATAATAGAGAAACCATCCATGCACAAGAGACACAAATTTCAGTTCTGTAAACTTTTCAGATTTAGAATTTATGAGGGAAAAAACAACCCTCTTAGAAATCCACAAAATTAGCAAAATTGAGGAAAAAAACAATCCTCTTGGAAAATTACAAATTCAACAATTTTTTGGAAAATTCCTTCTCACTTGCAAACCTGTTGTTATACCCTGCTAATGTCACCTGCTGACGTCAGTTGTATGAACTTGTCACTCGCCCAAAAAAATTGACACGTGCAGTGATCCGGATTATTTTCGGCACAAAATGAGAGCGAGGATATAATAAAGAAATGAACAAAGATGTATCAAATATACAACAATATACCAGAAATATATCATACATATAAACAAAGAGATACAATAATACACAATTTTTATTAATGTGTGAAATGTACAGAATTGTAAAAATACAGAGTGAAAGATTCGCTAGAATGGTGGCATCTTATCTCTTAGAAGAGATGCGACGACTACTCTCATTCACAAGAAGATGATTGTTACAATGAGGCTCCAAAGGCCTTTTTAACATAAGTAAAATCCAAAACCCTAACCCCAAAAGATGAAAATTCAAAAGGTTTGTGGACCCCGATGGAGGTAGTTGATACGTCAACTTCCCGGGGACATAACTTTTGCATACTATCTCTGTTTAGGGCGCTCGATACACCGTTGGAAAGGTTTAATCGAGAAGAACGATTTCCAACTGGCCGAAGTTAGTTCTCTTTTTAGTGACTTGGGCCCCAAATCCCCAAAAAACGTCGTTTAGGGCCTCAAAACGGCCCCAGAAGTTTGGAACCCGAAAAATTGCCAAGATGGAAAACTCTTTTTCGAGCCCATGGAATAGGTGGGTGGCCACTGATATCCACCTGGATCAATCCTCTCTCCTTAGAAAGCAATGGTCTCCATTGCATTGAGTTCTCGGGGGAGGGAGGGGAGCGTTTACTGAATCTGAATCTTGGTGAGTTGCTTGCCTTGCTGGAGACGTCACACTGCTCGGTTTGTGGAAGGCTATCACGAACCTGTTGTTGGCGAGGTTGAATCTATTCAACCAGTCAGGCTACCTGAGATGACTATGTGCAGAAGGAATTTTTGTGCTTTGCTACTATCTTGTCGACCTGCTTCTGTTGGATAGAAGGTGCTTGGTCCTAGGTTGTAGTGGTTGGAGTATCCTTCTGTTCACCTTTCGAACAGATTGTGAAGAAGCTAAATTTTTTAGTATGAGGTACTACCTTGCGGCATTGTTTAGGTGGGACAGTAGTTGGAACTTCCTTTGGTATTATGTAGAGATGACCGCCCAAAGTAACAATGACACTACAGGGTCGAGACTCATAAACAACATGGCATTTCCACATATATGGTTGGCCCAATAGAACATCACAGACATCCAGTGGGGCAACATCACATAATACTTCATCCTTGAAGGGCTAGATGACGTATGACAATCGACACTGTTGGCTGACACGAAGATCTCATCCCTAGCGAAGCCACCCGATGTTGTATGGTTGCGAGTGTGGTGTTGTCGACAATCCCAACTGTTTCAAGACGCCCTTTGTTGAAAATGAGGTTCTTTTGGCTTTTGCTATCAACAATAAAATGTAGTGGGGTCCCCTTCACCCACATCTATGAATGAAAAATGCACTCCCCCTCTTCAGGATCTGTTGATTCTTCTGGTTGAATTGTTGCGGTCGCGACAATAGTAGTGGGGTCTGCGTCGATGATCTGTCTTTTACCAGTATTTTCATAATCAAATTCTGAATCAAGGTTTGACTCATTTTCTTTGATCTCAACCACCAATGACTGTTTTGAGCGGCATTCATCGGTGTTGTGCCATGGGATTTTGTGGAAATCGCACCATTTTCCAGTGTCTTTCTTCGTCTTCTTGTGACCCTTCTTTTCATGTGGCTTAAACTGGTTTTCAGGAAGTTGTTTGTTAGGGCTGCCTTTCTCATACTTTGGTTGTTGCGTATTTTCACATCCGAACTCCCGTTTGTTCTGGTGCCTAAATTTCTGCTCAATTTTAACAACATATCGATACACAACACCGATTGATGAGATATCCATAAAATCCATTTCAATTTGGATGTATCTGTGTAGAGCCCCGCGGTATTTTAGAACCAAATGTCGTTGAGAGTCTTTGATACCCATCTTGGTGCATAAGGTATGGAAGGTATTGGTGAACTCCAACACTGCTTGGCCCCTCTCTTGTTGTAGTGTGGTCTATCTCATGTACTGGTCTTCATAGTTGCCAATAGGGTAATATTGTTCCTCGACAGCATCCACAAAAAATCCCAAGTGGGATCGACCCCATATATTTCAGACTCCTCTGTGGAACTTTGATCCCAGAAAGTTTCCCACCAATGTTTGACATGGGGGAGAGCCTTAAGGAGTGAGAAGGTGATCTTTTCTGTGTCATAAAAATGGTGAATTGAGAAATAACCTTCTAGCAGATTTAACCATTTGTCTAGGCCATCTGCATCTATCTGACCTTCAAATACATGAATATCAAAATTAACTTGTACCTTGAAAGTGGAGGTGTCTCCAAAGTAGCCACTTGATGAAGACATGCCCATTGTTATAAACAGGCATTGAAGGATGTGGGAAAAATTCTCCATCATTTCATCCCTCTGTCGCGTGAGAACTTGCTCAAACAACATATTAATAGAATCTTATGCTCCGTCATTTTTCTTTTCTTCTGCCATGGAGGGTTTCTTGGAAGTGCGAGAGCGATTGTCCTCAAGAGAGACAAGCTTGAGACCCAACTTTCTATACTCGGACGGTGGACCTCGTTGGGGACATGCACTGAAAAACGATCAAGAGCAACCTGCTCTGATACCACCGATCCGAATTATTTTCGGCACGAAATGAGAGCGGAGATATAATAAATAAATGTACAGATATGTATTAGATATCCAATAATACAATGGAAATATATTAGAGATATAAACACAGAGATACAATAATACACAATTTCTATTAATGTGTGAAATGTACATAACTGTAAAAATACAGAGTGAAAGACTCGCTAGAATGGTGGCAGCTTATCTCGGAGAGAGATGTGACGACTACTCTCATTCGCAAGAAGAAGATCGTTACAATGAGGCTCCAAAGGCCTTTTCAACATAAGTAAAATCCAAAACCCTAACCCAAGAAGATGAAAAGCCAAAAGGTTTGCGAGCCCTGATGGGGGTAGTTGATACATCAACTTCCCAGGGGCGTAACTTTTGAATACGATCTCCGTTTGGGGCCCTCGATACACCGTTGGAAAGGTCTAACCGAAAAGAACGATTTTCAACTGGCCCAAGTGAGTGCTTTAGGTAGTCGCTTGGGCACCAAATCCCCAAAAAACATCGTTTAGGGCCTCAAAACGACCTTGGAAGTTTGGAACCCAAAAAATCGCTGCAAAAACTGCCAAGATGGAAAACTGTTTTTCAAGCCTGTGAAATAGGTCGGTGGCCATCGATATCCACCTGGATCATGCGGCTTGACCATACTGTTTTCTTCCACACGTGTGGCTGCATGACATGTTCACACATGCAGTCTGATTCACACGTGTGGCATGCACCTTCCTCTCACACATGTGGCCTCTCTCCTTGGCTAGAAAACAGAAAAACAGAAAGTCCAAAAACCCTAGGCAAGATTTGCCAAAATGTAGAATTTCCTTGCTGAAATTTTCACCCCAATCTTTTTAGCACAAGTGCTCACTCACTTATGCTAACTCCATAATGTCACAATGATCCTCACATTGCCTCTCCTTTTATAGGAGTCTAAAGTGAGTTTAGAAGCCCTTAACTTACTTTAAAGAGCCCTCCACTAAAATCAACATTAAATTAGAATTGTTTATTCCTCCATGTGGGTGTGAATCCCCAACATGTGGTTGTGAAGCCCCAACTCAATATACAAGGGGTTTTCACCCAAACAAAAAATGCAATGTGAGTGCCAATATAGATTCCCACATGCCCGACACCAAGGCCAATGTGAGAATACCTGCCCGAAGCTACAAAGCATCAACACTACTAACATAATGGTGAATTAGTTGTAGGTTGAACATGTCTTGGCATTATGGTAGCTACAACTATAAAACCCCCTTCCCTCTTAACATACAAGCATTGATATACCATGATCCTTATGTGAATGAAGATGTATATACCATGATCCTTATATGAACGAGGATGTCCAGAGAGGTAGCAACCTTTCTACTAAAAGGTCACAACTTTATGTGTGTTACCTCTCGAGGTCTTTCTACTAAGAGGTCACGGCTTTATGTGTGTTACTTTTCTACTAGGAGATCACCATTTTATGTGTGTTACCTTTCGAGGCCTTTCTACTAAGAGGTCACAACTTTATGTGTGTAGCTTTATCTATTACCTTTCTACTAAGAGGCCTTTCTACTAAGGGGTCACAACTTTATGCGTGTTTTCTCCATCTTCCCATTTGTCTATGTAGCATCTTGGCATCTTTCCATTGTTGCTACCACTAGAAAATCTCCTCTCCTCCTATCTTGTATTGGTTGTGGGCATTAGTTCATAACAACTTATAAGCTCCAATATAACACAATCCTTATGCCAAATGAGGATGACCACAAATATAGGGACTTACCTATTAACACGATAGTTGATTGATTGATTAGAAGTGTCTCTCTTACCAATGATTAATTTGGTGTGGAAAAATTAAATGTACTTACTCAACCTTCACATTCTTCCTTTAACAAAATTATAGTAAATGAGATCAATCGACTATCTTAATTACAAAACCTAACTTAAGGGATCAAAAAATTGAATTTGTGATTTCTCAATTTCACTACTAAAGTTTAATGAGGAATACATACCCTATCCTTCCCCTCTCAATTTGAACTTGTAATCTCTAAGGAGGAAACACATGCTCTTAACCATTAATCCACTAAAATTGTATAATGATTGATATTTACCATGATTGCTAATATCATACAATTTTCAATACCAAACAAGTGTTGCATGGCAGCGTAGTCCCTGCCAGGTTGGTATGGGAGTAAATGTGACCTAGTACAGGCAGGTTGCTAGAAAGTTGAAATACATGTGGTTTGTGTGCAGAACATAGTATTCTCGAATTAGTTCTTCTTGAAAAAATATAAAAAATTATCAATGTTTGAATGGTTGTTGGACACAAAAAATTTAGCATCACCGAATTGGTTATTTTTAAAACTAGGACATAGAAAGTCATCATAAATAAATAAATTATACATACGAAATATGTATTTGTATAAAGGAGGTTAGAAAGCAAATTTTGAAAAATGGGGTCGAAGTGTAAATGAAACGAAGTGTTTGGTGCAAAATGTATATGAGGGAAATGTTGTGTGCAAGGTGCATATTTTGAAATATGGGGCAAAAGTAAATGACGGTTGGCAGGCCGAGCACCATCTAATTTTGGAAAGTATATAGCAAACGTTTTATTTTTTTGAAAGTATATAAGAAAGTAAAAAA
>SNQJ01S0066798.1:18194-39969 GCA_010110895.2 Picea sitchensis | reverse complement strand
TCCTTCATATGAGACCTACTTACATCACATGGAAAGGTTTTATCGTAAAATTCCCTTGACGAAAGATCAAACCAAGGAAAAAACTAAGAGAATTCATAGTTCAAACTATATCTTTGTAGGGAATGATGGTATTTGTCATGATCACACTCTTGGTCAAGAATTTCATGTGTTCTATAATAAAAAAACTAGGATCCAAAGTCAAATCCATACGCATTGTTTTCATGAACCAACAATAAGTGGGGGATGATCATGAAAATTTGTATGGAAAACTCTAAAGGAAGAAGTGATTCATACCAATTTAGGGGGGATTTTTTATCCTCTGATCCAATCCCTCGTTGGATCTATCTATTCGGCATGTCACTGTCTCCAAGCAGCGTAGGGTCAAGCTCTCCACACAGAGGGGGTTGGGCTCTCCGGGCAGAGGGTTTTGTGAGCATAGGTTCAAGATCTCCAAGTGGCACAAGGTCAGGCTCTCAGATTTTTGTGCATGTAGAGCACGGTCGGGCCACTCTCCACTAGGTTTTTTTTTTGGAAGATTAGGGTTGGGCCACTCTCCATGAGGTTTTTTGTTTGGCAGAGTAGGGTTGGGCCACTCTCCATGAGGGTGTTTTTTGGAGTAAAATGTTTTTGTTGTTGTTTGTATTTTTTGTTATATATAATATTTATATTATACATAACAAAAAATATATTATATATAAGAAGCAAAGAGGGAATCGTACACAGAATGATCAAACCTCAAACGTTAAAGCCTTTCTTCCCTACATTCGGGGTGTCACAGACAAGATTGACAAGGTTTTAAAAAGAAAAGAAATTATGACCTCCTTCAAACCCCTAATATAACAAAATATATTATACATAAGAAGCAAAGAGGGAACGACACGTAATGATCAAACCTCCAACACAAAGGCCTTTCTTCCCAATATTTGGGGTGTCACAGACAAGATTGACAAGGTTTTAAAAAGAAAAGAAATTATGACCTCCTTCAAACCCCTAACTACCATCAAACAAATAATGAAGTCTGTAAAGGACCCTATAGACAACCAACAAGAGAAAGGCATCTACAAAGTGTCATGTTCATGTTGGAAATGTTACACAGAAATTGGATCTATCATTCTAGGTGAATTAAGGAACACCTAAGCATTATTAGAAAGGAACTTAATTGCGACTTCCTACTAGTAATACTTCCCCCAAAACCAACATCATGTTTGCTCAGGATACCAAGATACTAGCGAAAGAGGGTCACTACTACAAAAAGACGCTTAAGAGAAGCTAGAAATAACTGGCACCCAACAACATGAATAGAGACGGTGGCCTAGAAGTAAGAAGCTTTTGGCACCCATTAATCAACCAAATAAGTGACCATCATGGACCAAATCAAAATAATAACTCCATCTTTTTCTTTTCCTTTTCCTCATTTGAATAGGTTCTTAGGTTTAGAATTCTATCTAGTCTTACTACTACTATAAATATTCATAATTAAAAACTTGTCCCTATACACTTTATTAATTAAACCCTAATCCTTTAAAAACCTAATACCCTCCTTAGAGATTATTACCCTACAAAACTTATATTAAAACACTATCAATTCTAATAAACTAGATATAACTTAAACCTGAGTACTTAAAAAAAACCTAATTGAGTAAGGAAACCTAGATTTCACACTACTTTTATTTTGACACCCAACTACAATATCCACACTTAGGTAATAAACATTGATTCTCAATATTAATACACATGTGTTATCATATGTTATTAATATCCTAAATCACAAATAATCTCAAATAACTCCCTCACTACCTATACACACTAACACTACTAAATAATTAATTAAGAGTAAAACCTAATTACCTAAAACCCCAAAACAAATAAACAATTAAAGCTTCCTACAACTTTTTTATATATACTTACACACACTAATTACTATTCCTCACTTAGATATTGATCACCTATGACACTAACATCCTAATCACCTTAAAATAATCACAAACAAACTACCGACACTATTAAACAATTAATTAGGACTAAAACCTAATAAATTACCTAAAACCTAAACAAATAATTAAAAGTTCTCAAAACCCTAAATTTAAGTCTCATTAATTAATTTAAAATCCTGAAATTAGGACAACCGACTTAACTAAATAACTGTTAAATTATCTTGCAACTGTGCGACACTGACATGTTCACTAGGCTCACCGATGATTAGTCCTCGATGATGAATCATGATTCGATTCTAAACGCCGATTTAATTTAAATGACACCAATCCATGGATTATCCGAACAACACTTTACAAACTCCTCACCACGTAACTTAAAACATATATTATATATAATATATTAATATATTAATTATATAAAATATAACACATATTATATTTTATATACTAATGTATTTATATATTATATAATATATTAATTATATGTTATAGCTCTATTACTAGCTATATTATATCTCTATTACACTACAAACCCCTAATATAGATCTATTAATCAACCCTAAGTGATGACGAAGGACGATGACGATATGACAACACCAATGGAGATATGATGATGATGATGACATAATGACAATGATGATGATGATGATGATGACAATGAAAATAATTCACATGACTCTACAATGATGACAATGATGATGACTTATGATTATGACAATGACGAATATGACGATATGATGATGATCAAGGCGACCATGGAAATGACTTAAGAAGATGATGACAATGACTATGATTCATGACGATGACGATTGCAAAATGATGATGAAAAGATGATGACGCATTTATTCCATGATGATTATGATGATGGTCATGACAATTGACTTAATGATGATGACGATGACCATGACCATGACCTATTTAATAACGCATGATGATGAAAACCACTTACAATGACTTAATTTGATGATGATGATGACAATAACCATGACAATTGTTGTTGATGATGATGAAGGGTTTCCTCCCCTTTATTTGTTATATTTTAGATTGGTTAATCCACTACATGTAATTTTAAATTCTAGACTTTGTAATATAATATACAATGGATCTACATCTAAACTATTATTTTAAAGAATTTATTTCATTCACTTATATTTTCCTTTCTTATCTACTTTTTACATCTTCTTAGCCATGATGATATGATGATGACCATGACCATGAAATGATAATGATGATGACCATAACAATGATGATGACAATGACATGATGATGATGATTGCTAAATGACGATGAAAAAGATGATGATGACCAGGATGATGACGACGTGGATGATTATGATGATGGTCATGACAATTGATCTATCTAATAAATTTAATGATGACCATGACCATGAGATCTAATAACGATGATGATGATGAAAACCACTATAATGATGACGATGATGAAAATACATGACAATTATTGTTGATGATGATGAAGGGTTTCCTCCCCTTTATTCGTTAGATTTTAGATTGGTTAATCCACTATATGTAATTTTAAATTCCAGACTTTGTAATATAATATACAATGGCTCTACATCTAAAATATTATTTTAAAGAATTTATTTTATTCACTTATTTCTATCTACCTTACATCTCTTTAGCCATATCTAGTTCCTTAAATAGGTATTATAAGATGTATTCTTAGTCACCTTAGGTTTCTTTCTAGAGTTGTTAATCTTGATTTTCCACCTCTTTTTTCCTTCAACTTGGAATTCTTATCCTTGTTTTTAATATCCTTGTATGCTTTATGCCTTTTTTATTTTTACCCATAATAAACAATAATTAGTGGCGGGATTGCATCAATTAATGGATTTGTACAAACCAACTCCCTTATTTTCCCAAAATGACATGTTAAGGACAATATATATGTCTTAGAAAGGAAAGTGCCACCTAAGCTTACACCTTTTTCATATATTTTTCCTTTGATTTGAGGTGAAGTTATGGTGAATTTTCCATTTCCTCCTTTCAGTCAATTAGTTGAGTACCCTTCCTAGAAATTTGGTTGTTCAACTATATAATCATACACAAATATATACACTACTATATGTGCTTTCTATTTTCTACTCCAATACTTAGATTTTCTCATGTACTTCAATCTATTTCATTGATTTCTTGGTCAAAAAATAGTCATCTTTATTTTACAAAAGAATATTTACAAAGATTAGTACAAAATATGGAAGGGCATTTATAGTGAAAATCATAACCACTTACTTAGTATAATGAGGGTAGAAATAAATTCAAAGTACTCACTTGGGTTTAATGAATGGACATATTTAATCAAAAGATCAACACCCTTAGATAGGAGATGATGGTGAACCTCATCCCACCATATAGAACAATATTAAAAGGACATATAACTCACCTCGTGATAAAAAAAAATTCTTGGACCTAATTTTCCCTTTATATTGATGATATCGATGATGACAATGAAGATGAGGAGGTAGATTCGACAATGTTGATTACCATGACCGCAAAAACAACATTAATTATAATTCCAAAAACAAGAAGATGATCAAGATGATCTATGACAATGACAAATAATGATGACTAGATGACAATGAAAATGATGACAATGATGACCATCGGCGATAGATGAGGATGGCAACAGGATGAAAATGGTGACATTTACGATAATATAATGATGAAGATGATGATGATGATGACAAATGAGATGTCAATGATGATGATGAAGACTATGAAGAAAATGATGATGCTTCACATGACTATGACGATGATGATGACAATGGAAATGATGATGACGAGGGCACACCATGACTCCATGAGATCATGACGATGAGCTCGATGATTATTTAAACGACGATGATGACGATTATGGATGGTATTTAAAAAGGAGACAAAGCAATATTAAAAATTTGAACCTTCAAAGTACAAAATTAGAGCCATGCGATCAATAATTGATTTGAGGCAGAAAGCATTATTAGCAAAGAGAATAATAAATCATGCAATGAACAACGAGCATAAAAATATATTTTATAATCATCACACCTACAACAAAATAGTAAACACACTAACCTTCACCTATCTCTCAATCCACCATTGACTATGTCAGTTGACAGTTAGTGAAGTCGAATCTAAAACCTGCTTTTCAACCGAAGTTGGAACGTTTAGATTCATCGACAGCAACGACGAAGCTATCCCAGAGGTCTGCCAAACATTGACAACATAGATTCAGAAGTCCCATCGCTCATCTAAATCCATAAAAAAGATTGAAATTTTAATATTATGTCGTAATTTACAACGATATAATTAATTTTATCCTTATCGTCGAAATGTTTTTCAATTGACCCCATATGTAGTAGTGGGTTTACTACATCATCATCGGTAGTAGAGAAACTTCCTTCAATAATCGCTTGGTCCATAGAAGACAACATGTTTTGCTTCATGAGGTAATAAGTCTGTCCTCATGGTAAGTGTCACTTTAATATTTGAAGCATTTGAGCATTTTGCAAAGAGTCCTTTCTTGATTATGAACAGTTGTTTGGAAATTATACCCTTTCTCCAAATTTCACCAGGACATGGTATCCTAGTGTTGGTTCAAATCTCTCTCAGAAAAGGGTTGCCTGGGGTTCCTTGGAAGGATCATCGCACAATTTCTACCTGGTACTCTACCACTTTCCACACTTCTTCCCATAAAATGAGGTAAAATCCCTTCTTGGGCTCATTGACCCCAAGAAGGGTTTGTACTTCATTTCATTGGAAGAAGGGACCGAAGGCCTAGAGGTTTATAGTCAGAAAAGTTAAAAGCCATTAATTGTCCTTTTAGATGCTCACCCTCTATGGTCCTAAGAGTCGAAATACTTTCTCCATATAAAATGAAGGACTCTTTAAAAAATAAAAATAATTAATAAAATGTCCCGGCTTTGGGAATGCATTTTGTGATATTTTTAATTTCATTGCATGACACCTCAATGTGTTCCTAGATTCAAGTGGCATTATGATGCTCTTTACTTTCCACTGCACATAGCACTCATTGTTAGGAATATAATAAATGAAAGGCAATAAAGGGCTCATAAAATGTTGCATCACAAACGAAGGGATGTAACATAGCCTCCACAAAGGTAAATTCATAAATGAGAAAATATGAGCTCCCTTGATATGTCAAGAACCCCATGCCCAAAATTCTTATGAAAACCACCTCATACACATTACATGATGTATATGGGTATTTCTTGGGAACATTCCTTGACTTGGGATTGGCTTACCCACATGGCACCATGACACCCTCCCATACTTAAATTTGGAAAAATTATAAGGTCTTTGAGAATTTGTTTGAATTTTAAAGGGGCTTTGATGCACATGTTTGGGTGGTTCTTGTATTAAAATGTGTGTCTTAATTTGGCATGACATCTTCATGTGGACTTCAGAACCCCTGAGGGTAAAATTTGTTCTTTTGTCTCTTGAGGACCTTCCCACATGATTGGACACCATACCCCACAAATGTGGTGACCATTAATGATGATCATAATTCTTGAGAGAGAGGAGACATTGCTTTGAGGCACTCGTGATCACTAGAGGGATGATGAGCTTGCACCCTTATCCAATTGGAAGTTGGCATTTGGAGGCCTAGGACATCACTTCTTATCCCTTGACATCACCTTAGAGGGCTAGTGTTTGGTGGATGAGATGGTTCCATAGGAGGCTTGAAAGGAGGAGACCCATGGCAGGACACTTAAGCACATGAAAAAATGACACATGGCATTTGGACACCCAACGTCTCCCTCCTCATGCTTGACGTTGCACTTGGAGATCCTATATCACCCTTATAGGGCATGACATCACCCCTTCTAGGGTTTTATTTCAGTAAATTTTGTTTTTGGTATCAAATGTATGTGGGAAAATTAAAGTTGCTTCTAATTCCTTTATATTTTGTTGTTGACAATTTTGTGTGAAAAAATAGGTCAAGGTATATCCATATAAATAAAACACCTTCACATTTCATTTACTATCACATGTTCTCACCATTGTGAGAGAACAAGTCTGATTTTTTTTCTATATTAGGGTTATTGGCTTCTTTCTCTCATGCACTATCTCCCTTGGAGGTCAATTGTGGATGCTCTTTGTTGATTTTGGATGGAGTTCCCTAATCGGGCTCATATTAGATATTCATGAATTAAGTAAATTTCTCAATTTTATTTCCATGCTAAGAATGTTTCATGGTGAATTTTACTATTTTATGCTAGACGTCTTGCTTGGTAAGACCCTAAGAGAGGAGAATAAGTTCTTTCTCCTCTCACAAGTTTAATTTTGTGCAAATTTGTTAAGAAATCCTAGTTGGGGTTAGATTCCTAAATCCCTAAAGTAAGTTATCAATGATTTTGGCCCTAGTGACTCCTTGATTGTGATCCTGTTAAGAACTTAAGAAGGGAGAAAAAAGTTGCTAGAGCCCAAAAGTTCTTGGTAATCAGAGTAACTTTTCCTCTCAAGGATTAAACCCTTAAGGTCTTAATGTGATATAACCTTATAGTTTAAGCCCTACCTGTTAGTCTTTGATAGCTTCATCTCCAAAACTTATTGCATTTCTTTTGTAAAGACTCCATATCCATCAAAAGCACTAATCTCTAAGCTCTCTAATGGTGAAAGTGATCAACAACCCTCTATTTTAATTCTCTCAAGCTCCCAATTAACTTTACTAACACTAAGTTAAGATAATTGACTAATAAACTTGTTGTTGCAAAATATTTCCCCATCTCATAATCATACCTAATTTGTCAGTGACATATTGCTCTTAATAGTGGTGGTATAACGTGACCAAAAATTGCTTGAAACAATTGGATATTAATCTATTAGATATGTGCTAAATTTCCCTTGTCAATTGATGCAATTATGATCTCCTTTTATTGTTGTTGTTATAAACTTGTACTTGATGTTATAAATTGTTGTCTTGTTGCAATTGCATAACAACCATAGTAAATTTTGTTGTCTAGTGTCTTAAGGAAGTATTACTTGTAATAAGTCAAAATTTGAAATCACAATATATATGCTATAAGGTTCTTGTTCTGTAGGTACCAAAACCTCTATACCTCTTACTCTCCTTGACCTGTGGGCCTCCACTTAGTGATCAAGAGAGGGGCAATGTGCTCACATTAAACTCTTGCTACTTATCCCTTGAGGTCACTAGTGAAGCCTCCATTGTGGTGGACCTCCATCACTAAAATAAGGGGATTTCTTGCAAAGGTGGAATTGGTAGGATTTCCTATAGTTACAAATATTTGGAGATTTGTGTTGGGGATTTTGCACAAATACAACTCATGTGATAACAATTCCAATGGTTTAAATTTTAGCTCCTAAAAAATTATTTTCTTTTGAGCTTATAATATACTTTTTAAACTATTTTCTTTTGAGTTTATGATATATTTTTAATTTATTCAAAGTTAAAGATTCTTTTTCTCATAGTTTAAATAGATCTTTTGTTTTAATATATAGAGTTCTTACAACAACAAATATTAAATATTACTTATAATATAATTGAAAAATGAGTGAAATTTTAAACAAAATAAAAATTACAATTTCACAATTTCCATATTTTCAATAATTGTGTTGAGAATATTTATTGTTTAATGTAAATAAAAATAGGAAATATAACGATGGAAAGTCATTCACTACAAAATTAACAACCGAAATAACTACCTATATAAAGATTTTGAGTGAAATAATATCCAATACTATGGAAATGTCTTAAGTCGTAATATCATAGTATTATAAAGGTTGGTCTACTTGTTAACACAAGGCACTCATTGATAATGGGCATATTTAATAGGGTTTTAGTGATTAATAAGTTTTTGTGGACATGATTAAATATGGTTGGAATATTCTGAGTAGTCACACAAAATAAATAGTTGTGATTTCAATCATTAACTCCTAGCTATTATAAAGACATCCTCACATGTGTTTTTACTTTTTACATTTCAATTAATCATATTTAAAAATTACTTGATAGCTAACCGACAATGTAAGGATTAACAAAAATTAAAATATTAACACCAACAAATGAAGCTCAACCGCTATTTGTTAATCAATAATAAAATTTAATATATTCTTTTAAAGATTCTTTCATCTTATCAACCTTTCACGTTGATCAACCACAATTGTTGTATCTGTATACTTTTATGATTTTCCAAAACTGTGATAAATTTGAATTAAATAATAAATTAAATAAGATAAATAAAACATGTATGAAATCTATAAATTTGGAACTAAGCCAAATGGCAAGCTGGAAATACAATTTTTGAATATTGTATTATTACAATCTCACTGCCTAGGATTAATCACATCGGGAGCATCTTAACATACCTTTCATCATTGATATGTGGGTGCACACTACATGGAGGTTTCAAGGTCGGTTTCTCATCGATTGGTAATTCGGGTTCCATATTCAATTCATTATTTCATGCGTTTATATCATGGTTAGAAATGAATTATATATATATATATATATATATATATATATATATATATAAAGATGTATGTATATATATATTGATGTATATATATATATACATCACTATATATATATATATAGATGTATATATATATAGAGTGAGACAGAGAGATAGAGAAAGAAAAGGAAGGAGAGAAAAAAAAAAAATATATATATAAGAGAGAGAGATGCTGCATATATATACACACATCACCATATATATACACATACCTATACATATATATACACACATCACTATATATATACATATTATCATTTTATATATATATATATATTTATATACATATATATACATATGACATATGGTAGATATATATATATATATATATTATATATATATATAGTGACAGACATACATCACTATATATATATATATATATATATATATATATATATCACTATATATATATATATATATATATATATATATATATATATATAGTGATGTATATATATAGTGATATAATATATATACATCACTATATATATATATATATATATTATATATACATCACTACATATATATATATATTATATATATATCAATTATATATATATATATATATATATATATATATATAATATAATCTATATATATATATATATATATATATATAGATGTATATAGCAGATATATATATATCACTATATACATCACTATATATATATATATATTACTACATCACTATATATACATCACTCTATATATATATATATATATATATATATATATATATATATATATATATATATATATATCACTATATATATATATATATATATATATATATATTTTATTTTATTTTTTAATTTTTTTGATGTTTTAAAATTTAATAAGTTTTAAAATTAATACATATGTTTTTCATAATAAAATGATATGGTTTTTAAATATAAAGAAGTATATAATATAATTTTATAGAAATTAATATATAAAGCATTTATATACTTTTAAATATAAAAAATGTATAATTAATGTATTGGAATTAAATATGTATTTAAGTAAATATAATAAATTTTATTTAGTTGTTTTACACTGAGCTTTTCAGGACACTATATATATATATATATATATATATATATATATATATATATATATATATATATATATATAATTCCATTGACGATGAAAAATGCAACATCACCAACCTCAATACATATAAAAATAAATTTAAAATATATAGTTTTTTAACATAAAAATGTATAATATAATTTGATGGAATTAAATATGTATTTAAGTAAATATAATAATTTTTTTAGTTGTTTCACAATTGTTTCTTATGACTCATATATAAAAGTCCATTGGCATGAAGAATGCAACACCACCGACCCGAATACATGAAAATAAATTCTAAAATATACCAAATGTATCATGGATGGACCCCAATTAATGGATTTCAACACACCACAAGGTATACATAGTTTCAGATAATAAATATATTTTAAGTTTATTTTATAACTTAAAAGTCAACATTATTTTATAATTCAAATAAATGTTAATGTCATTTTCTTTATCTATTTTTTTTTAAATTTTATAATAAAAAATTATTTCAGAGTTTACAATTTAATTAATTTACAAAGTTTGATAATTTAATTAGTTTACAAACCAACTTGAATGATTCCAAAAGTGTTGAGTGTTGAGATTTTTATATATATATATATATATATATATATATATATATATATATATATATATATGTGGATGTATGTCAAAACTTATAAACATATGTTCATATTGATTTTGATTTAGTGTTGTTTTATGTAACTCTAATAAGTTTTAAACACATTAATATGCTTCTTCATGATAAAAATTAGCATGGTTTTTTAAGTATAAAGAAGTGTATAATCTAATTTGATAGAATTAAATATGTATTTAAGTAAATTAAAAAAACTTTGTATAGTTGTTTTGTAATTTTATATATATATATATGGTTTTGGCACAAAAAGAAATGTATAATCTAATTTGATAGAATTAAACATGCATTTAAGTAAATTAAAAAAAAAAAAACTTTGTATAGTTGTTTTGTAATTGTTTTTTATGACACACATATATACTTAAAAGTCAATATCATTTTTATAATCACAACTAATAAAAATAGGTTCATTGACATGAACAATGCAACATAACCATGTCCAATATATGAAAATAAATTCCAAAATGTATGAAAGGATGGACCCCAATGATCTCACCCACACCACATGGTATAAATAAATTTGTAATAAATTTATTTTATAAATTCAAAAGTCAATGCCATTTTATAATTCAAATAAATTTCAACATCATTTTTATCCATTTTTAAAAACTTTATAGGATTATTAAATCTAATGAAAAATAATTTCAGAGAGTCTGATAATTTAGTTGGTTTACAAACTAACTTGAATGATTCTAAAAGTGTTAGATTTCTTTACACATATATATATAGTCATATTATGTATCATGGTACAATGATTCGTGTGTGGCGTACTTAAAAGTCTTTATAATAGATATAATTTATCATCTGTAAAGTTCAAGCTGATTTTGGTTAACAATGCGTGCTTAAAACAAATGTCCTTATCACAAGTATAAATCATTATCTACAAAGATAAAGCTAATTGCTATCGAAGTAAGGAGGAAAGATACTTTAAGTGTGATACATTGTGAGAAAGAACGCTTTTATATTGCACGAAAAGAAACTTTTGGCTCATGAAAAAAATATTTTAGTCATGAAACATCACATTGTAGGGAATTTTCCTTTCATGCGATATGTCACGTCAATTCAAAGTTCATATTTCCGTGACAAAAGAAAAGCATCGCTAGAATTTTTCAAAAAACTTGGCCAAAACTTCCTTTCACAATGTGTCAAACATAAAACTACCTTGCAATGTGATGAACAAAACCTAATGTCCCAATGTGATTTAACATTCCTTGATGCCGCAATCCGACGAACATAACGTGACGTTGTAATTTGACAAACACATCTGAACATTGCATTCGAACATAACCCTTCACCAACATCATATTGTAATCCAATGATAACACAACAACATCAGCCAAAACTTCCTTTTCACAATGTGTCAAACATAAACCTTGCAATGCTAATTTAACAAAAACCCACGTCCCAATGTGACGCAATATCTCTTGATGTCAACCGAATCTTAACATAACGCGGACGCTTGTAATTTGACAAACACATCCTCAACATTGTATTCAACATAACCTTCACCAACATCATATTGTGATGCAATCCAACATAACACAATATCGCAATGTGATGAATGTATCATGATGTCACAATGATAAACATAACCTATTGTCGCAATGTGATTAACATAGTAGCATCACAATATTGGTAATGTCGCAATGTGTGTTAACATATCCCTGTCATTGCAATGGGACAAACATAACCCAATGTCACAATGTGATGTGAACATAACCCACCATCACAATATGACAAACACATTCCAACATAATAATGTGATTAACATGCAATCAACATCATGCAATGTGACAAACAAAACCAAACATCATAATGTGATGACCATAACCTAACGTTGTCATGTGATGAAAAAACTTTGATGTTACAATGTGACGTAATTTCATAACCGATGTCAGAATGTGACAAATAATACCGACATCGCTAATTCATCAAACAAACCTTTACATTGTAATGTGATGAACATGGGTCATGCTTGTAATGATGAATATACTTTAACACTGGCCAATGAAACATAACCTTTCAGTAATGTCACATTGTGATGCAATCAAACCATAGTAAACTATATGATCATGGTCAACCATGTCCAAACATAGTCAACCATGTTTAAACATAGTCAACCGCCATGGTCACCATAGTTAATCATGGAATCATATAGTCAACCATGGTTAACCAAAATCAAACATAGTCAACAACGGACAACCATGGCCAAAAATGTAAACCATAGTAAACCTTGGTTAAACACAAAAAACATGGTCAACCATAGTCAAAAATAGTAAAATGTGGTCAACCATAATCAACATGGCAACGTGAGACACCATTGCAAGCATGGTCAACCATAATCAACTATAGCCTTTCATATAACCACAGCCAAATCCATGGTCAAACATAAATTCATACATAGTCTACATGGTCAACCATAGTCAACGCTTATCAACTTCTTGGTCAACTATACAGACATGGTCTCATGCGACAACCATAATCAACTATGGTTGGTATATACCGCCAACCATGGTCAACCATAGTCACCTATCGTTAACAAGGTCTTCCATAGTTGACCATGGTCTACCTTGGTCAAGCATGGTCAAACACATGTAACCATGGGTAACCATAGTCAAACATGGTCAAACATAAATAAACCATGGAAATCATAATTGACCATATCAACCATAAGCTAACCATGGTTCATTGTCAAATATCTTTGACCATGGTCAATCATAGTCAACTATAGTCTTTCATGTTCATAGGAACCATGCATCAAATGCGGTCATGTTGATACTTCATGTATCAAACATGGTCTACAATATTGACCCATAGTCATTAATATGTTGATCATAGTAAACCCAAGTCAACCATAAATTGAGCATATTCAACCAAAATTGACTATAGTCAACTTGGCGTAATGCCCATCCTCAACATATAAATATAGTCAAACATATTCAACCATGGTGAACCATCGTTAATAATGGTGAACCATAGAGAACCATAAACAATTACATAGTCAAACATGGTCAACTATAGTCTTTAATAGTTAAGGAAACTTAACCATGATCTACTAAAGTCAACATGGTCAACCATACTTCATCATAGTTAACTATAGTTAAACATAGACAATCATGGTCAATCATATTCAACCACATGGTTCATACATGGTCTTCAAAGATAGTTGACCAAGTGGTCTAGTATGGTCAAATGTGGTCACCATGATCAACTTTCATAGTGAACATGATAAAATGTGGTCAACCACAGTGAGACATGGTCTTTCATGGTCAACAAAAATCAACTATGGTCATACATAGTCAACCGTGATCAACCATACTAAACCATGTATCAACATAGGCAACCATGGTCAACCACAGGTAATCATGGGCAATTATAAATAACCATGACTCTCAATCATAGTCAACCATGCTCAACATGATCACCATTATCAAATGTTATCAACCAGGAACAATTATAGTCAACTATAGCCTTTCATGGAAACCATTGTCAACCATGGTCAACCATAATCAACATGGTCAAACATTATCCATGGTCTACCATGGTCAAACATAATCACTCATGGTCAAACATAAGAAACCATAGCCAACCATGGTCAAACATAGGTGACCATGGGCAATCATCATCAACCATGGCAAAAAAGGTCACCATTGTCAAATGTTCTCAACCATGGTCCCATAGTGAATTATAGTCTTTCAATGGCAACCATTGTCAAGCATAGTCAATGGATACATATATTCATTGAGTTAATTGTAATAACCATAGTCATGATGGTCAAACATGGTCTACCATATTTACTCATAGTCATCCATATGTTGACCATATTAAATCCAAGTCAACCATAAGTCAATTCATACTAACTATAGTCAACTAAATTCAACCATGGTTAACCATAGAGAACCATGCTCACCCATTCTTAACATGGTCAACATAGTCAACCATACTCAACTACCATGAACTATCATCAACAATGACCAACCATAGTGAACCATAACAACCATAGTCTAACATAGTCAATCAGACATTTAATAGTCAATCAAACTCAACCATGGTCAATTAAAGTCAACCATAGTTCATCATAGTCAAACATAGTTAACCATAGTCAATCATATCAACCATATTCAACTATAGTCAACCATGATCATCCATTGTAAACCATGATAAACCCTCTTCAACTATAACTTGACCACCATCAACCAAGTCAAGCATGGTTCACTCAACCTCCTACGTATTGTGGTCATAACCAGTACAACCCTATTATTGAAAGGGTTGATATACCCAGATAAACACCATTTTCTCCACCTTTAAAAAAAATGACACCTATCAATGATTACCGTAGAGTGTGTAAGTAGGCAAAGGAGAGTCTCCGAATAGGTATTTATATCAAAGATTACCGTAGAGTGTGAAAGTAGCCAAAGGAGAGTCTAGGTATTTATATTAGTAGGAATCATACGAAAGTTATCACAAAAATTACTAGGAGAAGACTAATCTGTTTTCAGCTAGCTCAGTTCAAAGTCGCCGCTGGGATGTTGTTCTGGTCCAGAAAAGCAATGGGGGCGCTGAAGGACGCCGCTTCTGTTGGATTCGCCATGATGAGCTATGTAGGACATACTACATCTACCAATACCAGACTTGCAGATATAGACGTTGCAATTGTTAAAGCTACCCGTCACAATGATATCCCTCCCAAGGAAAAACGCCTCCTCATTTTGCTGGCTGCAACAGGAGAACATCGGCTAAGACGTTATATAAAATACACTGTCGAACAGCGGTTAAAGCGAACAAAAAATTGGATGGTCGCTGTGAAGACGTTGTCACTCATTCATGGACTGATGATGGCTGTTCTTCCCTGTATTTTCGCCGAAGAAAAACAAGAATTGCAGCACTCCTCTGATACAACTCTACTCGGGCGGGTGTCCAAAAGTTTTGAGGATTGTTCCAGCTCTGTGGCCCTCGAATTCTCTCTTTGGGCTCGCAAATACTCCTCTTATTTGGTTCAGAGACTGCACTGCTGTAGTAACTACGAGATCCTTGATGAAAATCAGAATTTCGAAATTGCTCAGCTTTTAGAAGATTTGCGATCCCTGCATCTACTCCTCGGCTGCCTCTTAAACTGCACCCCTCCTCAGGAAGGTCCTGTCGCAATGAACTCTCTCATTCACTACGCTCTCGATTTACTTGTGAAAGAATGTCCAAAGATCTGTGCAGCCATGAACGAGTGTATACGCAAGCTGCTGGATTATTCCTTCGTTGACTTTACGAGCGATAAAGCTCTATTCTTCGTCTATATGTATGAACAAATTTTGCAACAGTACGATAAACTATCTGATTTTTATGATGCATGCACTAGAGTGGGTGTAACAGAGGGCCATGGTGACTATCCGTCACACAAGAGAATCCTCAGTGAAATGGAGGATCGCATTCAAAAATACAGACATCATCACATTATTCACTTAGAGGAAGAACATATTGCTAAGAAAGAAACAGCTCTGAAGAAGGAGACTCCACAGGATGCAGTGGAGGAAGAGAGGCTATTGATAACCTGGTGTGATTCTCATGATGATGAAATCAACTTCGGCTCTAAGAGCACTGAGCAGGAGGCTAATTATGAAAGCAATCATGCAGTGAAAGAATGGGAGAGAGCATGGGATATGAGCATAAAGGATCCATCCAGTCCTAGTATTATCAATCTGGCACAGAGAAAACCCTTTCCTTACAGTTAAAATGACACAACGAGCAACAACGACAACAACGTCAAGGGGCGGCCATGGATGTTGAACGATAGTAGCTTCAAACTTTGGAGCAGTCCACGAGGGCGGCCAGTCTGTTTGTGGATTCGGAGACAGCAATTGAATGTGTGAGTTATTAGAAGGGTCGAATGATGTGGTGGATTGATTATTGTTAATATATGTAGTGAATTCATTAATGTTAGATCTGTCAACTGGTTCATAGTTCCATACACGACACTTATCACAGTATTCGTTAAATCTGGTTGTGGTTTGTTCCGTACAAGTGATATTGTAAAGTAGTTTTGAATTGTTCTTGTAAAGTAGTTTTGAATTACTGCTTATAATTGAGATACTCCTGTATTATGTGTGGAGTTGATTCAGTTTAATATGTTATAAACAATGGTTTCTGTTTTCATAGCCTTCTTGTTTTTAAATCTTTTCCCATCATATTATAAGTGGGTGTGACAATATTTTATTTTCATTTTCAGCCTGTGTGTATTGTAAGTCGGAGTGATAGCACCAAAACCAGGCATCATAGCCTTCTTGTTTTTAAATCTTTTCCCATCATATTATAAGTGGGTGTGACAATATTTTATTTTCATTTTCAGCCTGTGTGTATTGTAAGTTGGAGTGATAGCACCAAAACCAGGCATCATTTTGAATAGATAGCACCAAAACCAGGCATCATAGCCTTCTTGTTTATAAATCTTTTTCCCATCATATTATAAGTGGGTGTGACAATATTTTATTTTCATTTTCAGCCTGTGTGTATTGTAGTTGGAGTGATAGCACCAAAACCAGGCATCATTTTGAATAGATAGCACCAAAACTAGGCATCATAGCCTTCTTGTTTTTAAATCTTTTCCCATCATATTATAAGTGGGTGTGACAATATTTTATTTTCATTTTCAGCCTGTGTGTATTGTAAGTCGGAGTGATAGCACCAAAACCAGGTATCATTTTGAATAGATAGCACCAAAACCAGGCATCATAGCCTTCTTGTTTTTAAATCTTTTTCCCATCATATTATAAGTGGGTGTGACAATATTTTATTTTCATTTTCAGCCTGTGTGTATTGTAAGTCGGAGTGATAGCACCAAAACCAGACATCATTTTGAATGGTGTTAAGAGGTTTAGGAGCCAAATAAACATCATATCCCACATACTTCAAGGATTATAAAATAAAAAATAAAAATCCAACGGTCATAAAATATTTACAGAATTAATTTAATGAAAAACATGTTTCAAGTGTAAAATGAAATGAAATCAAGCTGTTAGGATCTTAGAAAGATATGTAAATTATAACTATCACAATTACATTATTAAAAGTGGTTGATATAAGTAGTTATTAGCTTTTGAAGGGTGGAAAATGGTGTAGATTAGCATATATCCACCATTTTTAATAATGTGGTTGTGCTAGTTGACAATAAATGTGAGTGAGGAGGATTAGTTGACAATGGTTGACTATAGTTGACCACGGTTGACTTTGGTTGATGATGGAAGTTATGGTTGAAGAGAGTTTATTATGGTTGAGTATGTGTGATCATGGTTGACCATGGTTGTCCACATTTAACTATAGTTGACTATGATAGATTATGGTTGACCATGTTTGGCTTTGGTTGACCATGGCTAGTTTGGCTGACTATGAAAGACTATAGTTGTTTATGGTTGGCCATTGTTGATGATATTTCATTGTGGTTTAGTAGGGTTGACTATGTTGACCATGTTGACCATACTGAGAATAGATGAGCATGGTTGTCTATGGTTAACCGTGGTTGAATTGGTTGACAATGGTTGACTATGGTGAACTATCATTCACTATGGTTGAATATGCTCAACTCATGGCTGACTTGGGTTTATTATGGTCAACATATAGATGACTATGACCAATCTGGTAGACCATGTTGACTATGGTTGACCAAATTTGATCATGATTGACCCTGTAGACTATGTATGACCACATTTGACTAAGTTTGACTATGCCTAACAACGGTTGCCCATTAAAGGCTATAGTTGAGTGTGGTTGAACATGTTTGAGAACATATGACAATGGTGACCCTCTTGCCCATGTTGACCATGGTTGACTATGGTTAACCATGGTTGATGATGATTTCCCATGGTTGCCTATGTTTGACCATGGTTGATGATGATTTCCCATGGTTGCTTATGTTTGACCATGGTTGAGTATGGTTGACCAAGGTAGACCATGGTCAACATTTAATTGACTATGGTTAACCATATTTGACCATGTAGACTATGTATGACCATGGTTGACAATGGTTGCCTATGGTTGCCCATGAAAGTCTATAGTTGACTATGGTTGTCTATGGTTGAGAACATTTGATAACGGTGACCATGTTAACCATGGTTAATCATGGTTGAGTATGATTTTCCATGGTTACTTATATCCGACCATGGTTGACTATGGTTTCCCATGGTTACCTATGTTTTATCACGATTGACTATGGTTGACCAAGGTAGACCATGGTCAACATTGGAAGACCATATTGAATGTAAATTTATTCCAGCTCCCGCATAGGAAAGAAAATTATAATATATCGAGAAGCAAATGATCCTAATTGGCCACTGTGCATTGTTAACATCAATAAATGCAACGATTGAAGATTTAAACTATGAAACAATCGAATATTGTTGTAAGCATTCTATATAATAAAATAAAATATGTATTTAAACTATGAATAAAAGAACCTTTAACTATGGATACACAAAAAAATATATCATAAACTCAAAAGAAAACGATTTTCAAGGAGCTTAAAGTTAAACCATTTGAAAAATGTCATGGAATCATGGGAAGAGTCAAAGTTAAAATCATTGAGGCTTTGGAAATTGAGAACCTAAAAAAAGAGAGCTTAAAAGGACAAATCAATGGTGAAAATATTTATATAGGACCCCTCCACTCCTCTTTCTCTCAACATACATGTCTTTGTATATTTTATTGTCCGACCACTGCAAGCACAACAAACACCACAAAATAAATCCCAATAGATATTGAATATCTACATAGAACAATATCACATTATCTGGTTTTCTAGCACCATATGCTTATGTCCATTAGCAATAATTTTTTTTCGTGTGAATGAAAAATTCTTCTTTTTCTTCTAGGATTATAAATCACTCGAGAATATATGCAACTACAACTACACTTTATTTACATCACCGCGCACAGGGATGAAAGTAAGGAGGAGCTGCAGTCCTATTACAAGTTGACCGACGAAGACATGGAGGAGATCACCAAAGAATGTCCAATAGATTTCCTCATACCGGTGGAAGATGTAGAGCTCTCCGATCCCGACATCATCGGAAGCCCCTTGGTCACTCGAGTCAAACATGATGGAGAGACTAGCGTGAAGAAAAAGAAGAAAAAGGAGGAAGTGCGGAACATAGAAATTGATGAGAAGGACACCACCTCAGAGGAAAGTAGGTCAGACTCACCTGCAGGAGGAGGAGGAGATGAAGTGAAACAAGAAGAAGGAGGGAAGAAGGAGAAAAAAAAGACAAAGGCAAAGTTACACCACTGAAGGAGCCCCTTACAAAGGCCAAACATCGAAGAAAAGGAAGGTTTCCCTGCAGAAACCCTTAGCATGAAAGAAGACCCAGAGCTAAAGAAACTAGAAGCACAACTCCAGGAGGTGAAGCAATAGGTGTCCACCATGCAAGCACATATGAAGCTACTTACTGCAGTCAATAAAATAAAGCGATCATAGGAACAACGCGTAATCCAATAGCAGGTTACTTCCATCCAGAGCAAAGTTATGGAGGTGATACAGAGACTCCAACCGATGTAGGACGAAGCCTGCATGATTTTTGAAGAGATTGAAGGGTAATGCTCGCAGCTAGACCAAGTAGTTGCGACGGTATAACAATGCTTGGAAGGGCCTGTTATAAAGCAAGTTATTTAGGAGTTCACCGAGTAGGAAGCTCTGGCGAAGCAGCAAGTCGAGGCAACTCGAGCTAGGATCGAGGCCTTCGAAGCAACCCTGCCCAGATCTGAGTGACTTGGGACAAGTCATAGGTGAGTGTTGGGGTCCTTTTGGCCCTTGACCAAGTTTTGAGGAAACATTGGTCGTGTTTGACCACTTTTTGGCACTTCGATAGGCTGGTCGAATATGGAGCACCCAGGCGGAGTGGAGATCGTGGGATATCACTTGTTATGCAGGCTTATGGATCAAGAAAAGGGTTTTTAGGGTTTATGGGATGTCGGCCCATGGGTTTACTCATGTTTAGGCCTTTTGCTAATTGTATAAATAAGTAGCTAAGCAATGTAAGAAGTAGATCTGATCAGCTTAGTGCATGACTACTAGTGTCTATGTGTATGATAGATTGATTTTGGCTTAGTGTAAGAAGTGTAAGGATTTGTGCTATCAAGGAGTTGGCTCTATGCCTTGACCTAATCTTGAGGAAGGTGGATCTAGTGCACTGTGCGCATATCACCTTTCCAGTGCGAGGCTTGGATCTGTGTCTCTGTGCACAGGAGAAGACACATGTAAAAGATTACAGACTAATAAAGAAGAAGAAAAAGAAGTTAGTGGACGTAGCCCCACACTAGGGTGAACCACGTATATCCTGTGTTGATGTTCTTTGTGTGATGTTGTTGATGTTGATTATGTGATTATTTTCTTAGTGTTGTTGATGTTATGTATAAAAATGTATCTGATGTTGTAGGTTAGTGCTTAATGATGTGAATGAATTCTAGATCTAAGCTAATGCTATGTGCTAGGTGATGGGAAGTACTTGATATTTTTTATTATTGCGTTATCCTGTAATAAGGGTTTGATCTACGATGTGAATGAGATTCAAGAACTAATGCATATTGTTGGCTAAGTATTGTAATCACAGATCTGTGTCCCAGCTTGGTTGTAGACACCTAAGTCCTACAACCCCCCTTGCCTCTACCTCGGGTGAG
>SNQJ01S0066798.1:0-10657 GCA_010110895.2 Picea sitchensis | reverse complement strand
ACAGAGAGGGTGAACAAGGTAATAGAAGACATACTGAGAATGTATGTGATGGATAAACCATCAAGGTGGGAAGACTACCTGCATTTGGTAGCATTCGCCTACAATAATGGGTATCATGCATCATTGAAGATGAGCCCATTTGAAGCACTTTATGGAAGAAAGTGAAACACTCCAGTGAGATGGGATAATCTAGCTGACAGAGCAGTTGTTGGGCCTGAACTGCTAAAAGAGATGGAAGACCAAATGATAAGGATTAAACGGAATCTGAAAGATGCCCAGGATAGGCAGAAAAGTTACGCTAACAGTAACAGAACATATAGAGAATTCAAAGTGGGTGACCATGTTTTCCTAAAAGTGAAGACTAACAGGAGTTCCCTGAAGTTAGGAAGTTGCACCAAATTGGCAACAAGATTTTGTGGGCCATTTGAGATCCTGGAAAGGATTGGGCCAGTTGCATACATGCTTGCATTACCTGCCTCTATGACTGTACATAATGTATTTCATGTTTCACTGCTTAATAAATATGTACCTGATGCTAATCATGTTATTGATTAGAATGTGATTCAGGTGGAACCAGAGGGTGTCCTGCAAGTGCATCCTGTGCGCCTATTGGACAGGAAAAACAAATAGCTCCAGAATCGAGCTATAAAACTTGTAAAGGGACAGTGGACCTGGTATGGTCTTGAGGACACAACATGGGAGCATGCAGATGTTATGCAGGCAGAGTACCTGCATCTTTTTGAAATTTTTTGAAAAGCTTGCAGATGCTGTGTAAAGTTGCACTCAGGATTGTGCAAAAATAAGGGAGGGGGATTGTAATGTCCCCAAGGTCGAGCCCAGTTGTAAATTTGATGTATGAAATGAATTGTAAATATGTGTTATAGGCTGGTGAGCCAAGTTTATATAAGCCGGTGGGCTTATGTGATTATTAGGCCAGAGAGCCTAAGGGTTGGAGGCCAAGGGCCTGATTTTGTACTTGTATGTATGCAAAACATTTAATAAAATTGTAAACACCGCCAGGTGCAGACCGACCATGATGAATGAATCAAGGGGGACTGAGATTCCACAAAGAAGGCAAGGGATTAGGGGCTAGAAGGTGGGAAAAGGGGCTAAGTGTTTAGCCTAGGGGGCTTAAACTTGGGAATAATATTTTAATATTATTCCAAAAAGACATGTGCATTTTATGTTTTATCCTAAGTTTCTTGCTAGGGGAGGATGTACAAGGGTGATGCGTGCTGGTGGAATGCATGCAGTTCCATGGGTGACAAGTGTACACCCTGGCGCATGTGAATAAAACAACCAGGACTGCCTGAGCGTGTACGGGATCTGAGATGTACGACTGACCCGAGTTCTACAGAGAACCTTCATGCGTCCCTGTGATCCGAAAATTCTGTGTCTGGTTCTGAGAAAACTCGTGTCTACCTCCGTACTGAACCAGAAGCCTGTGATCAATTCTGAAAGAGCCGGTTTCACCTCTGTTTTGAACCGAAAAATCTCGTGTTGTGTCTGGAGAATCTGTGTGCATCGACTGCCCGAGATCGAGCCTGTGTGTAAGATCTCTATTCTGAAGCCGTGACCATGAGATCGATTTTCCATCGCTAAACCAGTTTGAGGAAACTTGTGTCTGTTTCCTGTGGGTTGTTGTGGCCACGCAGTGCTGGACTGCGTATGGCTTGTGACCAGTTGTGAAACTCTCTCTCTCCAGGTGAGAGTGGTGTTGAGGTTGGATGAACAGGTGGTTTTGGCCTGTGAGCATCTCTCTCTATAGGAGAGAGTGTGCAGAGGAAGGAGAGGACTCTTGGAAGGAACCCTGTAGCTGCCACATAGCCCGGAGACTTCCGGTCCGGTCTATTGTTGTAACCCAAGGCAAGGGAGGTTAGCAGCTGAAGGACTGTCCAGGTGACAGAGAAGGTGTATACTCCTGGGGTGGAACATGCATGTGGGAATGAGGGTCTGTGGGCAGTTAGCATGAGAGGTTCCTGGGAGAGAATCCCATCCTTGTGGCTGTGTGCTGTTTTCCCTGTAACCTCAGCCTAGCCTAGGATTCCTTGTCTCAGGGTGGAGCTTAGTCCCAGCTCAGGGGTGACCCACTGTTGAGCTTGATGAGGAGTGCAGTTTAAGGCTGGGAGGTTCATGGAAGGCCTGCACTTGGTTGGTGGAATCTACCACTGTTAAAATATAAGTATCTGATTATGCTTTATTCATGTTTTGCATGATTGTGCTGCTTATCTTACCATGAATTCCACTGTGTATATGAATTAATATTAAACGCTATTTATTGTTAATTATAGCATTAAATAATATGTTTTACTCTAAGCTAAAATGTGTTTATTTGTTTAAATTCATGTGGATTATATAATGCATGTATGAATTATGTATAAAGTGGTGTTATAGATTTATTTTAAGAGCGTTTAAGCCTTGGTAGCTAGAAAAGGTGCGCTACACCATTATAACTATATTTCTTAACTATTTTCTCATGTCTCAAAATATTTTGTAACAAAATGGTTACGATTATCTCAATTGATAGGAATTTGGAAATAACACTACATTATATATAGGTAGATAGAATAGGAATCTAGAGATGCTATATAAGGTGTGATATCACCCTAATACATTTAAATATGCAACAAACATTATGACTTATCTAGTTAGACACATCAAAATATGCACATGATGTTTAATTGGTTATTTAAAATATGCATATGCACAATAATATAGTAAAAATGCCACTTACCTAAATAAACTTACAATAAATGTGTAAATACACTAACAACCCTCATCCTTTATCTAAAACTTAAAGAGAATATGAAAATGATTCAAAAAGTGATTTTCAACATGAAGACCTAATGAGGTACTCATGTATAATTAAGAAAACTACATGAAACATGAGTGTCCCTATGGAGACCAATCCATCTTTTTGAAGTGCATGGGTAGTTGGTCATTACAATTGTTGAGTCAAACTAGGGAGTGGTGCTCTATACAAGGATCACTTTGTAGAAAAATTTAGGTAAATCATAAAAAATCACCCAAGGAATCATTGTACAACATCCCGCCACAATGTTGAACTAGGTGGATGTAGATGGTGCCATTAAATATCATGTATGAAGGAAAAAAAAGAGGCAAGATATGTAGGTGATGATGACATAAGAGTTTGCAACCTAAGAAAGGAATCCTCCAAATTCATGATCTCCATGAAATTTCAAGGCAAGGTTGTGTGAGGTACTGGAACAAACCCCTTATTGACACTCTAAAAATATTTTCATCAGTGGCCCGAGTCCACTACTTCAACATGTCCAATTGGTTGTAGAAAGAGATGCACCAAAAATTACATCATAGACAATATTCCTCAATATGGGTCCCCACAAACAACATTCTAGATAAGGTACCCATGTACAAGTGATGAATCAAATGTTAGGGTCCTACCCTAACCTCCCTATGTTATGCTACCTAGGAATTAGTTAATTAATGTATGTAGCCATTAGATAGAAATGGATATTTATTTAATGTAAAAGGGTCCTCTTTATTAAATAAGGCCCACTATATAGTTGGTACTACTTAATGATGGCACCACAAGTAGTTATTTTTTTTTATTGAGAATCTATTTAAAGATATAGAATGCTCTATTTTTTTTTTATCAAGTATTGCTTTTTCTGGAGTTTCATCAGTGAAAGGTCACCCCACCTTATAATACAAAGACATATTTAATGAATTTCATCTCATTTGTCTGTTATATCTAGTTTTTTTTCATTTATAATTTATGTATCCCTGGTTTGTGTTTCAATCCTAGGGGTTCACTTTAACACTAGAAGTGGTATTAGAGTTCTTTCCTAAGCCAGGATGCCTCTAGATTTTAGTAGTTTTTTTAAGGATAGAGACATGTTTTGAAATCTATAAATAACACATAGATCTATTTTTTTATGGGTAAACTTGTGGTCAAGGAAGAATACATGCAGAAAATACAAGTCATGTTACCTAGTCATAAACCCTTGTAATCTCTGTTAGGTACCCATTTGATTAGTACCACATCAAATAACACTTATATATACAAAATTTTCTTCCATGTAACCTAATGTATTTTGGAATCCCTTTAAACACACTTGAAACCAACCTTACATAAAATTGTGGTTGTCCTATTTCTATAGTACACTGATAATAACACTCATGAAGATCACTCTCACGTACCCGAGATTTAGGTGGTATGATTAAGGGCACAATATATCATCTTTAGTTAGTGGCATGAAATATTATGCTGAATACTATTATTAGACACCATTCAGTATATCAGGGAGCTATAACACTTAACACTCTTTTGTCCTTAGGACCCTAAAATCCCTAGCATTTGTAGCTTGCTAAAAAAAAATCTACATATTTACATCTACAAGGAATTTGGGAATTATGTTAATACATTAAAACTCAATTGGAAGTAATAATCCCACCAACATAAATAAATAATTTTGGGTCCTACCAAAACCATTGCGGGAGACCTATCTCTAAATATTTCTTTCATTGTATCGATCACACAAGTGCACCTCTTTAGTAACCTTTTTTGTGTGGAATATCCATACAGTTGTTGGTGATACCTATTAAAAGACTCTCCTCCATCTCTTCATCATATTGAGACAAGTCATGGATAACACTTCGACAAGATCTTAAGTGGTCCCATGGCCCATACTCACAAAATTACAACTAATGAGGAAATACAAACTAACTACAAAAATATTTTAGACTTACTTGCCAGCTTCAATAAATGGTTAATCACAAAAGTGTTGAAATATGTAACGTCCCCGACCATCAACCTACTTGCTGGACAACGCTACTACACATAAATATTCTCAAACTTATGTAGTATGCACTTAAATGAAGTTAAAGGAATTAACAGAGTAAACATAGATTTACTGATAACATACATAATTAATGGAATTAACAATAATTCCATTCATGCAACGAAATACATGATAATATTGCAAGCATCACAGACATGCATTTTAATTGAAATTAAGCACATGCATATACTTATCTTTGAAACTGTAGTAACTCCACCAACTACATGCAGACTTTCCACGAACCTCCTAGCCTTAGACCTCACTGCTCATCACGCTCAATAGTGGGTCACCCCCGAGCTGGGACTAAGATCCACCCAAGGTAAGGGAATGCTAGACTAGGTTGAGGTTACAGGGAAATTGTGCAGAGCGATTAGATGGATTCTTCTAGAAGCCTTCTTATGCCCAATACTCATAGACTCTCATTCCCCACATGCCTATTCCACTTGGGAGTATACAACTTCACAAGAACAGTCCATCGGTGCTTTACCTCACTTCCGGTCCTCGACAACATGCCGGTTCAGGAATTCTCAGAGCTTCGTAGCTGGTGCTGGACTCTCTCTGGGAGAAAACCACTCCCCAATAGACTCTCTTACCTAGAGAGAGTTGCTCACATGCCTGACAACCTACCTCTTCTACCACATGCCTGACAACCCGATTCTTCCACCAGTTTCCAAATCAATTCCTACAAGTATAGGATGACAGAAATGTCAACATCTTAGTTTAACTCATAGGTGACAACAACAACAAGAAAACTGGGTGTGGACGTCTAGAAAACAACAACATGACATTAAGACACAACACAGTTAAGGTAACACCAGTTTTCAGGATGTGTGACAAGAAATTCATGCAGAGGTCGAACACAGACTCAACAGTTCCGGCAGAGGATGTATCGGCTTCTCAAGAAAAGATCACAGGCTTCGGGTTTTAGAGCTGCGTGAGGCTTATAGAACTTAGATGTAGAGATCCCTCGGTTCAGACAACGAATGACAGAATGGGGAACGAACCCCCATCACAGGTCAAATTTTGCGTTAAATTGCATTTGCCTAGGTCAACACATGTTTCCCATGAGGCTGCTTGCACTCCATAAGTACCATGCGTTCCTTCTTGTACACGTTCCCCCTTCCAAGAACTTAGGATAAAGACATACCTTTCACATACCTTTTGGAATAATAATAAATCATTATTCCTAAGGACTTAAGCCCGTAGGCTCAACACTTAACATCTCTTTCCAACCTTTCAACCCCTTTTCCCTTACCCACCTTGTGGAATCTTAGTCCCCCATCACTCTTTCTTCATGGTTGGTCTACACACAACGATGTTTATATTTTATTAATGATCTGCATAATTACATGTACAAAAACAGGCTCCTGGCCTCAACACTTAGGATCTTGGCCTAATAAACACATAAGCCTACCAGCTTATCAATACTCGGCTCACCAACCTACATTACATGCTTTACAATTAATAATCATGATTACAATAAGGCTCGTCCTTGGGGATATTACAATCCCCTCCCCTTATTTTTGCACTGTCCTTAGTGCAATTTTCACATAGCATAAAAAAGATTTTTAAAATATTCAAAAAGATGCGGCTATTATGCCTGCATAACATCTTCATGTTCCCAAGTTGCATCCTTAGGACCATACCAGGTCCACTGGACCTTTATCCCTATGGCTCGATTCCGGAGTTGTTTTCTTTTCCGGTCCAATATGCGCACATGATGCACTTGCAGGACACCTTCTTTCTCCACCTGAATCACATTCCAATCGATTACATGATTAGTATTGGGTATATATTTCTTAAGAAATGAAACATGAAACATATTATGTATAGTCATGGATGCAGGTAAGGCAGGCATATATGCAACTAGCCCAATCCTTTCTAGGATGTCAAATGGCTCACAAAATCTGGCTGCCAACTTGACATAGTTTCCCAGCTTCAGAAAACTTCTATTGGATTTTATTTTCAGTAAAACATAATCGCCCACTCTAAATTCTCTATGGATTCTGTTCTTATCAACATAACTCTTCTGCCTGTCTTGGGCAGCTTTCAAATTCTGCTTAATTTTTAGCATTTTATCTTCCATTTCCTTGAGAAACTCTGGCCCAACTACTACCCTATCAGCTGGATTATCCTAGCTTACTAGAGTATTTCACATTCTACCATAAAATGCTTCAAATGGGCTCATCTTCAATGATGCTTGATACTCATTGTTGTAGGTGAATTCTACCAAGTGCAGGTAGTCTTCCCATTTCAATGGTTTGTCCATCACATACATCCTTAGCATGTCTTCTATTACTCTGTTCACCCTCTCCATCTGTCCATCAGACTCAGGATGATAATCTTTACTGAAGTTCAGATTCGTTCAGAACCCTTTGAATAACCCTTTCTATAAATTTGAGGTGAATTTTGGGTCTCTTTCGAACACAATTGTCTTTGGAATTCCGTGCAATCGTGCCACCTCCTTCATAAAGACATCAACAACATCAGTTGCCTTGTTAGTAGCCTTTAATGGAATGCAATGGTAAACTTTCGTAAGCTTATCCACCACCACCATGATTGAATCGTGCTACTTTCCTGTTCTGGGCAATCCTGTGATGAAATCCATTGTCACTACTTCCCACTTCCACTCAAGAATGGGTTAAGGTTGCAGCGACCCTGCTGGGTGCCTACGCTCAGCTTTAACCTTCTGGCACTCCATACATCTAGTGATGTATTGAACAATATCTTTCTTCATACCTGTCCAGAAATAATGGCTCTTGACTGCTGCCACAACTTTCTGATATCCAGGGTGCCCTGCATAAGGCATGTTGTTCCTGAGTTTATACAGGCTCTAAAGTATACCATCAAGGCATCCGAAAAAGGTAGAGATAGTTAATGGGTAAAAAGATCAGTTTAATGAAAAGCAAGATCAAAGTTGGTTCCTTAACTGTCTCTGTCTAGCTTCCCATTGTTCTTGGATGCTAATATTCCTTTCAATCACAACCCATGAACATTCAATTTCTACTCGTGTATTTGCTGTTTGTAAGATGGTATTGAATAGGTTTAACACAATGCTTATCTGATCTGATAGACGAGGTTCTATATTAGGATGTCTGGTAATTGGAACAATCATGAAAGCTAAGGGTTTCCTTTTTTGTAAGTCAAAATTATTTTTAAGGGTCGCAAATTTCTGATTTGAATTAATAAAAATAAAACTTCCAAACTATGAATCAATAGTATAACAAAAATAAAGGCAGTTTCTAGTATCTGAGTCAAATTTAAAGGAGACGGTGCATGAAATAAAAAAAAGAAGAAGAAACATATAGTTGTATAACAAATGTGAGGCATCAATTGAAGAGGAATCTCACTTTATACTAATAGAAGAAAGAGAGATCATAACTTTGATGAAGTATATAATTTCAGAATTCTAAAACATTCATAGGTCTTATATCTGCTGATAGCTGATACAGAGGAAAAACTGCAAATGGTTAGATAATCTAAATGTTCAATCACCACAATAGAGGTTTCATCATGAAAGCATTCATCGAAGGTATGAAATAAAATATGGAATGATAGAGAAACACATAACTCAGGCTCGACAAGATCTGGAATCTTCAATCTGTATTGTATTAATTCTGGCAAAATCAATTTTTTTCTTTACTACCCCTTCCAGATAAAAGCCCTGTCTTAGCCTTGAAAGGTTATATTTATACAAAACTACCAATCCTAAGATGGATGGTGACTTCCTAATTTCTAGTGGCTAACTATTTGTTAAAAATAGATCAGAAACCGTTTTCACAATCTTCTCCATTTTTTGCTTTCTTAGAAGTAAAGATCCTCCCAATGATACTTTTACTTTGTTGATGACTCTCCTTCTACTGATCCAATATATTCAATGCATCTTTTCAGGAACTATATAAAATTTTTGGGGGGTTCTGGAAGGTCCTTTGCCTCGAACAGATAAACCTTTCTCTATATCTTGGAGAGACGGTCTTCAACTCCTTTATCTGCAAACTTTATCGACTGTAGTTTTAAGTTGGGCTCAACTAACAACCTGTCTATTAGGATTTTGTGCCTCTTTACCATTGCATTTTCCCTTTGATTCATTTCCTGCTTCAATACTGCCTTTCTCTTCTTACTGAAAAAATAATTAGATGGGAGCACCTAGTTCTGTAGATCTTACCTCTTATGTTGCTTTGGGGGTATTTCCATGAATTACAAATGATGAAGGGGAATCTAGTTTATCAGACACTGGAGGTGTCTGAGACCCTTTTTCCATTCCCGAGGTCTCTGCCTTTTGTCCTTTTGTTTTTTGTGGAGACTCTTCGGTCTCTTCCAAAATTCTCTTTGTACTTTCTTTATCCTACCCTCTTGATCCGAAACCTGGGGGTACGTTTCCTTGTTCTGGAGGTTGAATTGATGCTTCTCCTAGTAATACCCTGGGTAAACCACTTCTCTGATGTTTCTTGAAGTTCAGGAAATTGTTTTGCAAGTCAGGTGACAAAGTTTGAAACCTGGCGAGCACTTTTTCATAACTTATAACTCCTCTGAACATGTCGTCACAAGGGGACTCTTCATTTTCATATGCTTTCAGATTGCAGTTAACTTGGTGATTACCCACAATTTTATAGGGATCATATTTCCCGTGATCAAGATTTAGCAACTTTGTCTCTCCTAAAGCAACTGCCTCAACCTTGGAATGCCCTAGATTGAGTAGCGAGTATTTCCCAATCTGCACAAGGAAAATAGGCCATAATCTCTTTTGGGCCACTTTTAGTTCATTCCCGTTGCCACCTATTACTATGTGATGAGCCACCTCCCTGCATACCAGTCTATCAGGGAGGGATTTTGGTAGTGAGTGGGGAGGGATTGAACATCCGAAAACCCTAATGTAGGAAAAAATTTCTTCTATAAACCAATCAACGACGACCTTCAGATTTTCCATGACTGACTTAGAAAGACGGGGAGGCTCGCAGCCATACAACATTTGGTGCACTGGAATCACCACGAAGTGGCATATTTCATAGAAGGAATCCTTAGCATTTTCTTTCCACAACTTAGAATAATATTCATGAATGGGTTTATTGGAGGTTGGATTCCAACTCCAATTCATCAGAGGGAAAGGGGTCATGAATCATATGGCATCCATGATGTAGGCATACATATAGAAGGCCACTGGTTGGCCCTTGGATTTTGTGTTTTGGTACTCTGTCACCTAATTAGATAAATTGTCTGATAGGATTTTGTCCCAGTTGAAACTAAAACCTTCAGTTGCTTCATGAAGAAGAGGCACCCATGCCGCAGGGAAATGAGTGGGGCTTTTATTTCCGAAGATTCTGCAAAGCATCATGGCTACATAGACCATGTATTCATTCAGTGAAGCTGTGGCATATTTCTCGTGAGTATCAGCCCTGAACTTCACTGAGACTCCCCACCAGTCTCTAATTATATCAGGGTATGTCTGATCTGCCTCTACACATTCCTTTCTTTGGAATTTGGTTACGAATTTAACATTATAAATATACTTAGGATTAGGGGATATCATGTACATTACTTGTATATGTTCTAGCCTGAAGGAACCGACGACGACCCCACAACTGTCCATAATGCTCCTTGTCTTCACGTCTGCTCTCTCTAAGGCCCAATATATCATATCATTATATGGCATGAGCCGTGGGCGTGCTGCTATTTTTAATGAACCTCACATAGTTTTATAATAAATATATTTTTAAATTTATTTTATAAACTTAAAAGTTAATGTTTTATAATAAATATATTTTTAAATTTATTTTATAAACTTCAAAAATCAATGTTATATTTATAATTCAAATATATGTCAATTTCATTTTTAT
>SNQJ01S0066797.1:30903-46539 GCA_010110895.2 Picea sitchensis | reverse complement strand
ATGTTTGTCTATCAGCATACTGACTATCCATCTAGATGGTAATCATCTCCAACACTAGTGATAATCTCCATGGCAATAAAAACAATGTCATCCAATAGAACACAATTGTGTATATCCATAGTAGTACACAACTACTACCTAGTGGTACACAACCACTACCCAGTGGTACACAACCACTCCTAGTAGCACATGGCTACTAACCAATGACACACAATCACTACCATTCAATCACATCCACCACAATAGCATACAACTATTGTCCAAAGACATACAACCTCCACAAGAATCATATCATCTAATATCAACAATATCATGATACAAACTGAGTCATCTGGGCCATTCTTCCACTCACATCTGTGAGATCTAGAAGACCATATTCCCTTAGAAGGTAAAACATCGGCCATGGGCTATCTAGACTACTCTTCCCAAGAATACAAGAATGATTGTCTCTGATTTATGAACCTAGACCATTCACCTAACTGGGTCATTCCTCTGGCACTAATGCAGACTTCCTACCCACTTTTGAGGGCTATGATTCTTTAGCACCTATAAAACCCTAACCCCTCTGAAGGAGTCAAACCCTAAACCACATCTCGAGGTCGCAAAAACTAAGGGTCACAGCCAGATGATGTCGAAAGTGAACTAGTGGAGTAGTCATGAAGAGACTCTTAGGATCCAATCTTAACCCCTCTTCATGGGTCATTAGTTAGTAGGATATGTTTTCTATGTAATAAAGGCCTACATTAGTTAATAAGGCCTAATAAATAAATAAAGGAGAATAAGTCAATGTAAGAAGACCTAATAGAAGATTCCCCTTCTAGAAAGATCTTCCTCTAGAAGTTTCCTTAGAAGGTAGAATTAGTATAAATAAGAGTAGGGGGTATTGGATATTTTTTCTTGGAGATTATTGTAATAGAGCTCTGCTTTGTTAGAGGTTTCCCCCTCGAAGAGGCAAGTGAACATTGCTATCTTAATAAAGGTGTTCTTTCTAGTGTTATTTTAGTATTGATCTAGCTATAATCTTGTTGTTTCATTACGACTTGCTCAATATTTTTGCTCTGCATATTATATTTCATCTGGTATATTGCAAGTGGTATCAGAGCTCCTTCCTGGGAAGAACTTGTGGGGTAAAAAAAATTTCAAGGTACAGACATAGTCTGGCATATTTAAGCTACAAAGATATGTCGTTCCACGCATAAAACCATGGTCAGGGAATCATACATGTAGGAACTACACGTGGTACTTAAGCACACATTGTTGGCCACCCTTGTAACCCATGTTGGTATCCCTTCAAGTGGTAGCACATGAGACAAAACTTGTATACATATCGGCCTAGATATCGTAAATCCCTCCTTAGATAAATCAAACGGTCGCCTGACTGCTATAGTGTCCTTCATAGTACGACAAAAGGTACAATCTAGCCTCCTTAGTTGGTGCCCTGAGATATTGGGTCGAGTACTCTTGTTCGACCCCACACGTATATAAGAGAGTTCTAGCACAGGTAAAACCCTAATCCTTGGGATAGCAACAACTGATCTATTACAGTGAAACTTGGCCCCTACTAAATTTTTCGCTGTAGAAACACTCCCTGCCAACATTTTTTATTATTGGGAATTTGGGAATTCCACCACTGCAAAAGCATTCAGGGAGGAGTATAACTTCACATGAGTAATTAAAAAAAAATTGGGGCCTGGTTGCACCGTTATTTGTGACCTATTCCATTGGATACCTCTCTTCATTCTACTCGCAGTGGTACCCTTCACTTTTAATCCTTTTTTCCCCAGTGGTCCCAACCCTTTCCAAGACACCCTTATTTTCCACCTATCCCATTGGACTCCTCTCTTTGTCCTGATCACCCTGGTACCTATCACTTTTTTTGGCCCCGATTTTCATCCCAACAATTCATCTACTACCTAAGATGCTACCATGCCAACCACCCATGCTCAGACCCAAGAAGATTAGGATTCTAAGTTGTCCCTCTTAGAACAGGTCGTGGAATCCCTCCATACTCCCATGCGCGCCAAAGTCAGAGAGTTCGTACACACAGAAGTCCAAGTAGCCATCCATGTTGCCATGCAGAAATTCATATAAGGTAACAAGGTGGATCCCAATGCAGAAAACCCCAGCATTCCCATCATGAGTATATTCATTCATCCCACTCCCCTTGGGGTTCTTCATGTTATAAAAATAGATGTGCTTATTTTACCATAGACAATATATCAATATTTTCACCCAACCATAGGTACAAAGGCCACCCCCAAGCACCTTAACCTTGACAGATAGAATAATTTTGGAAACAATCCAATAGCCAACCAAGGTAGCGCACCTTTCTCCAAGGCTAGTGCACCAAGCAAGAATAACCAAAGACCAAGCAGAAAGTCCAAACCATGATAACCAAGATGCCAGTTGTAGCAGCTATAGCTGCACTCTCTCTCCAAACTTCCGCACCACTAGTCTTATGCAGTTGTGAGTGTGAGAGTAAAAAATGATCTCTATCACCCTCTATTTATACTGCTCTATCTCACTTGTTTGGGTCGAATTCTCTTTCTGGAGACTAATAACTCATTATTAAATATTCTCTTGAGTCGACTTGTCTCCTAGGGTTATTATCCAACGTTTTAGGGTTTCTCTTGCTTCCCAGAATATTCTAGTCTCATCAAAGGTTACACATGAAGTTTAATACCTCCCGCAGATACCATAATATCAACACTCCCTCCTAGATATGGAGGTATTAAAGGAAATGGTCTTGAGCACAAACAGACCATTCAACTAGTAGCATCATCAGAGACACACAAGTTATCGCATGATCACATAGATCAACTCACAAGCAACATCATCACTATCGGTATCATCTAATAGAATCAACTACATCATCTCTTGAATCCATACTCCATCTGAGTAATCGGACATGATGATGAATAAGTCACTCCCTCCACGGAGTGATACAAGAACCATTCCTCTAATCCAAACATATTTCCTAGAAAAATCAATGTTCCAATAGATGCTGGAAGCCATGCCATGGGCTACAAGGACTATTCTTCTAATCCGGACATATGTCCTAGAAGAATGATTGTCCTGGACCATTTCCACATGCATAATGTCTATCCACCAGTAATTTGTCTTGCATGGACCATTCTCTGCCTGGAGAATGTTTTCCCATCAACATACTAACTATCCATCTAGATGGTAATCATCTCTAACGATAGTGATGGTCTCCATGGAAATCAGAACAATGCTATCCAATAGAACACAATTGTGTATATCCATAGTAATACACAAATACTACCTAGTGGTACACAACCACTCCTATTAGCACATGGATACTAACCAATGACACACAATCACTACCATTTGATCACATCCACCACAGTAGCATACAACTATTGTCTAGAGACATACAAGCTCCACAAGAATCATATCATCTGATATCAACAATATCATGATACAAAATGAGTCATCTGGGTCATTCTTCCACTCACATCTATGAGATCTAGAAGAGAATTTTCCCTTGGAAGGTAAAACATCAGCCATGGGCTATCTAGACTACTCTTCCCAAGCATAGAAGAATAATTGTCCTTGATTTTTGAACCTGGACCATTCACCTAATTGGGCCATTCCTCCGACACTAATCATAGTGCAACCTGGAGAGAATGAGTCTGCCCTAGGGAATGACTGTCTGGACCATTTCCTAAGAAAATGATTGTCCTACACCAACCTCCAAAAGGGACCATTCTTCAAAACTACTCACAACTATGAACTTCGAAAGAATGACTGCCCGACGAGGCGAACCATTCTACTTGACCACTACTCATAGTGATTGCCAAGAAGAATGACATTCCTAGACCATTCCCCCACACCGGCCACAAGATGAATCATTATCTATGGTACATCAACAATCTATTGGACCATTTTCATTAAGAAAATGATTGTCTGATTTGGACCATTTTCCAAACTGGAAAATGATTGTTCGTCATAAATCTCAAACCACTTTCGGAACTAGAAAGGAACTGCCCAACCTGGACCATTTTACGAACTGGAAAATGATTGTCCATAAATCAATAACATATCATTGTTCCATCCCAACCTGGGAGTAATCACTTCCTTTTCTAATGAGGAATTCATCTTCACAAGCCCCAGCTTGTTCCTTAAGTATGCAAACTTTTCATCTTGGACAGAGGCTTTACCAAAATATTTTTTATCTGCTCATCTGTGGAGATATATTGGAGAACCACTTTTCTCTTATGGACTTTATCACGGAGAATATAATGCTTGATATCAATGTACTTCGACTTGTCATGGAACACCGATTTCTCTAAAATCTTCACATATCTCTTATCATTACAATATATCATGGTCGAATTCAGCACACGATCAAACAGTCCAAAAACCAACTTACGGAGCCACATTGCTTATGTACAAGTTTCACAAGCTGCAATATACTCTGCTTCTGTAGTGCTGAGTGCAACAAACTTATTTTCCATGTTATCCCATGACATCGTGGCAAATCTCAAACTAAAACATATCCAAGTAGAATTTATTTTGTCATCTGCACTCCATGCCCAATATGAATCGATAAATCCATGTAGTTGTATATCATAACTTAAACGTCCCACAAAACAAATATCCGGATGAGTATTATCCTAATCCATTAACGAGCCAATCAATTATTGATATAGAGATGGGTCTACTAGATTAGAGTCTCTAAACTTCTTCAGATCTGTCATCATGGGAGTTTTCCATGGATTTGCAATCCATCATCCCGTACTTCTAAGTAACTATTTTGATACACTTTCTATGTCATAGGAATTTTTCACCATGCTTCTACTATATATGAGATACTCTGTATCAAGTTTCTTGAATCCATACAAGGTCTTCTTCCATTTGCATACTTGGGTCTCTTTCTGGTGTACCTCAAAACCTTGAGATTTCTCTACATAAGCTTCTTCCTCAAATGCTCTATTGGGAAGAATAGTCTTTTATAGCCAACTAATGTAAACTTCAATCCATGGATACTACAAGAGATATAATAGCTCAGATAGAGGTATATCTGGTTTACTGGAACAAGTTGTCGTCATAGTCTTCTTCCTCCTTCTTGAAGAACCTCTAGTTTCGAATCTCGCAATGCTTCCATTCATAAGTCTTTTTCACAATTTCTTACATACATTGTTCTTCATCACAAATTCCATTCCTTCTGCTTGATTGCTTCTAGTGGGTTCAAACCATGTTGGTAGTCTTATGATTTTTAGTATAATGACTAGTTGTTATGTTTTTTCTTTCTTTCTTGGAATCCTCATGTTCTTTCTCATGTTCCTTCTTAACTTTGGGGTCCATGGAGTCTTCTATAGATTCCATTCCCTTCCTTCCTGAAGATTCAAACTTCTTCCTTTCATCATAGGAACATAGATGTAGATGGACAACCAAGGATACTAAAGGCTTATTTTCGAAGAAGACTTCTTCTAGAGTCAAATTGAACACGTGCGGCTTATCATGGTTTCTACTTTCAATGGGGAACATGGACAGATACTTTATAATATTCGTGAATTATTCAATGGATCATATCATTTAGGATTATCTCCCTCGTAATCTTGGCTTCATGCATGAATGTATGCTCTTCTTTTGGAATTTTGCAATCAACTCCCTCCATCTAAGAGAATCCATGCTTCCATCTGCATCCTTATTGCCTTCTGCAAAGTGTCACAAGTCTTATTCTAATTTCCTCTTTATTACAGACTTCTTTATGGTTTGACTCCTTCTGGTTCTCTTCATGTTTGATTATGATTTCGGCGTATCTGGCAGTTGTTACTTATACAATATATTTCTCATGGATTTGCCACCAAACATTGTCAGCGTACTTCATCTTTTCATGTACATTACTTGACTTATAGTCATTGTAATAGCAATCCTTATCTTGTTATTCTTCCATAGGTATTGTTTCATTGACCATATTCTAAGAAATAGATACACATGATATGTACAGGAACTATGTAAACATGGTATGTACAAGAACTATGTTATAGAAGAATATTGTTACCTTGACTAGAAGAAGAAGTATGTTTTATCCGTCTTGGCTTTCTTTGAGGGTTCCCTTTCTTCGGCAATTGTTGATTCATGTGTTTCCTTCCTTTTATTTAACTCAGGACAGTGGTTCCTGTAGTGACCATATTTTTTACGATTGAAGMATTGTATTTTTGACATATCCTTTTCTTGATTTGGTTTCTTCCTTAAGACAAACTTCCTCTTATTCCTAAAAAATMTTTGAACTTTGTTGTGAAGTCTTGATCATCATATTTMTTTTGGGATTTCTCTTTTTCACTAATCCTTGATTCTTCTTGTGCACAACAAGTCCAAAGTTATTCAAATGTGGGATACTCCTTTCTTATGTTCATGCTTGCGGAAAATGCATCCCATGTCTTGGGAAGGCCATTGAGTACYATATTTACTAGTTCCTTTTCTGAAATGATTTCTTAAATAGCTTGTAGTTTATCTCTTAACTAAGAGATTCTTAYRAAGTATGATGTTACRTTGTCATCATCATTCATTTTCATGTCACAGAGSTCATTCTTYAGACTCATCACTTGTCCAATGTTTCTAACTAAGAATAGGTTAGTTAGGGCAGTGTACATCTTATTAGATGAGTCAAGATGAGAGATATAGGGTATCAAGTGATATTTTACAGAGTCCACTATGATGCTCATAGTGTTGATGTCATTGTCCTTGAACTTCTCCATAACTGCAACGTTCTAAGGTTCCTTCTCTTTTCCTGCTTCAAACTATGGTTCCATGATCTTGCCTTTCACGATATCTAACACTTTATTCTTGGCAAGGATGAGGTCAATCCCTTTTTTCCATGCTCTGAAGTTAGAAGCCCCTTCTAACTTGTTTTCTAACTTCATAGAGTAAGTCACGATTGCTTTTACTTGGTCAACCTTTGACTTTCCTTGTCTTCCTGAGAGTACCAGGAGGTTCACTAGGCTATCAAGGAATTAGGTCAAGATATTCACTTAAGGTGCCTCAACAAGAGGGTTAGGGTTTCATTGCTGCAACAAAACTTTGACTACAACTGAGCAAATCCTCCCAATCTATCTTCCAGTGGTTAGATTGTCCGAAGATAGTGTGGTCCCATAACCTATTAGAAGAATAGGTGTGCTCATTTCACCATAGACAATATAACAATATTGTCACCCAACCATAGGCACAAAGGCCACCCCCAAGCACCTCAACTTAACAGACAGAATAATTCTGTAAGCAATCCAATAACCAACTAAGGTAGCACACCTTTCTCCAAGGCTAGCGCACCAAGCAAGAATAACCAAAGACCAAGCAGAAATTCCAAACCATAACCAAGATGCCAATTGCAGCAACTACAGTTGCACTCTCTCTCCAAACTTCTGCACCACTGGTCTTATGCAGTTGTGAGTGTGAGAGTAACAAATGAGATCTAGCGCCCTTTATTTATACTACTCTATCTCACTTGTATGGGCCGCCTTCTCTTTCTGGAGGCTAATAAATCATTATTAAATATTCTCTTGAGTCGACTTGTCTCATAGGGTTATTATCCAACATTTTAGGGCTTATCTTGCTTCCTGGAATATTCTAGTCTCGTCAAAGGTTACACTTGAAGGTTAATACCTCCCATAGCTACCATAATATCAAAACTCCACACTCTTGGAATAAGGTGCCCAAAGTTGACATGCATAAATTTGATGGATCCAACCCAACAGGGTGGGTTTCTCAAATGGAACAATACTTCTCCCTTCATAATATTTGGGATGATGAGACCAAACTCTATGTAGGGGTTTTGTACCTAGATCAAGAATGATGGTAGTGGTGGCAGTGGCATAAGAAATTTTATCCAAGCATACCCACTTGGAACATGTTCACTAAAGTAGTTTGTGCCCGATTTGATAGGGAATCACATCTTTTGGGACGGCTCACCAAGCTCTGCCAAGTTGAATCGGTCACAGATTTCATCACGACATTGGAACAGTTGGTTATCTGAACTGGGGGGTTATATAATGAATTTTACCTTGAATGTTTTATTAGTGACTTAAAGGATGCCATCTGGGTTCATGTCAGCATGCATCATCCTACTACATGGTTGCAAGCATGCCAATTAGCATTGAAATAAAATACCATCCTTCAGGCCCCGTCCATGAAGGCTACATTCCTCAATCGTCCTCGCCTCAGGGCTCACCCTGATCTAACACAAACCTTGAAGGTCCAAAAGGTGTCTCCAGCAGAAATAGAGGAACATCGCAAGAAAGCACTTTTCTACTATTGTGATGAAATGTATTTACCATGACATAAATGTAGAGAACTAAATTTCTTCCAAATTGATGCATCAGCTTCCTCTCCCTATGAAAACATCCCATCAGATGAGGCTCCTGACCCAAAGGATGCTCACCCAAGTGATCACGTTGAAGCTCCAGTTGCAACCCCTTTGGAACCAGAGGAACCTATCATATCTCTTCATGCCCTCTAGGGTATTTCGTCCTCGCAGACATTAAATATCAAGAGCTACATCAAACATAGGTTGATTGTGGTATTGATTGATAGTGGTAGCACCCATAATTTTATTCACCGTAGGCTTGTTGAGGAGATCCATTGTTTTGTCTGTCCTATTTCTAATTTTCAAATCCTCATCGCTAATGGTGGTACTATGAAGTGTGGGGGGCATTGTAAGAATGTCAAACTCCAAATGGGTAATTATCGTTTGAAAACCCACATGCTCTCTATTTCCATGGGTGGTTGTGATATTGTATTGGGTGTGGAATGGCTTCGCACTCTAGGACCAATCAAAATGGATTATAAAGAAATATATATGAGCTTCTCCCAAGATGCTCACACCTACACCCTCCAATGTCTCCAAGAGGGCTCCCTTGAAATCATCATCTCTCACAAGATGGAAAAAATGTTGAAGAAAGGCCACCATGGTGTGATTGCTCATTTTCATGTCATCCAGGTCATTGAACAAGCCTCTCAGGTAGTTCCTCGTAGCATGCAACTCATCTTGGACAAGTACCCCAAGGTATCTAAGGTTCCCACAAACTTACCTCCCTCTAGGGGTGAGCATAATCATAGCATCGCTCTCCTTTCGGGTAGTGAATACCCCAATGTACGTTCCTATAGATATAAATTTGCTCAGAAAAATGAGATAGAAAAGATGGTACATGAATTACTAGAGGCAGGGATAATTTTCCCTAGTACCAACCCATATTCTTCACCAGTGGTGATGGTCTTAAAGAAAAAAGGCACTCACCACATGTGTCCCGATTTTTGTGCCCTGAATAAATTGACCATCAAAGATAAGTTTCTCATTCATGTCATTGATGATCTGTTGGATGAACTCCAAGGTTCTTGTGTCTTCACCAAATTAAACCTTCGCTCTGGCTATCACCAGATATGGATGAAGGAAGAAGAAGACTGCTTTCAAAACTCATGAAGGACATTATGAATTCTTGATCATGCCTTTTGGCCTTTGCAATGCCCCATCCACCTTCCAAAGTCTCATGAATAAAATATTGAAACCTTACCTTCGGAAGTTTGTCCTAGTTTTCTTTGATGACATCCTCATTTATAGTCGCACTTGCGATAGCCACCTTCTTCATGTGGACAAATTCATTCACTTGTTGCAGGCCAACCAATTGTTTGTCAAAAAGACCAAATGTTCCTTTGGAACTAGCAAAGTGGAATACTTGGGACACATTGTGGGTCGAGAAGGGATAAAAGTGAACCCCAAAAAGATACAGGCTATGCAGGAGTGGTCATGACCCATGACCATAAATCACCTAATGTGTTTTCTAGGTCTCACGGGATATTAAAGGGAATTTTTCTACCATTATGGAAAAATTGTTAATCCCTTGACTAACCTTCTTAAGAAGAATGCATTTAATTGGACACATGTTGTTGAGAAATCCTTCACAAAGTTAAAGATGGACATGTGCACTACTCATGTCCTAGCAGCTTCTGACTTCAACAAAACCTTTTTGGTGGAATTGGATGCTTCTAGCACTAGTATAGGCATAGTGCTCACACAAGATGGTCGACCTTTGGCCTTTACTAGCAAAGTATTGAGTGGCCGCAATCTGGGCAGATCTATGTATGAAAAAGAAATGAAGGCCATTCTCCATGCAATGCACAGATCGCGGCCATATATTTTGGGTCGTCGTTTTCAGATCAATACCGATCACCATAGTCTGAAGTATTTTTTTGGAGCAGTAGTTATCCTCCCTAGAAAAAAACAAATGGTTGACCAAAATGTTGGGTTATGATTATGAAATCATATATAAAAGGGAAAATACAATATTGTCGTTGATGCATTGTCGAGACAACATGAGGAGGACAACTCCCTCTTTTCCTTATCCTTATCAGTCCCTAATTGGATTGAAGAAGTACGCCAAGAGTGGTTAAGACACCCGCCTATCTCCAGGATAATTCATCACCTTCAGGAGGACCCTAATCCTCCCATAGGCTACACTTGGAAGGATAATATTCTCAGATATAAGGATCACCTATTTCTATCACCCTCTTTCACACTCAAGAAGAGGCTCTTAAATGAGTTGCACTTATCAGCTATTGCAGCTCACTTGGACTTCTGAAAGACCTATGCTTTTGCATGTTGTTCTTTTTCCTGGGCAGTTATGAAGAAAGATATCCTTCACTTTTCCACCAAATGTGAGGTGTGCCAACGTAATAAAGGTTAAACTATTAAGTCTCCAGGATCCCTACAACCCCTCCCCATTCCAACTTCTATGTGGACAAACATCTCCATGGACTTTATAGTGGGCCTTCCTAAAGTTGGGAACAATTTCATCATCATAGTGGTGGTTGATCGCCTCTCCAAGTATGCTCATTTTTGTTCCTTACCCCACCCTTTCACACTGGCACTAGTCGCACAAGTTTTCCTTGATTATATTTTCAAGTTACATGGAATGTCCACCTCTATTGTATCTGATCGTGACCCAAATTTCACCAACACATTTTGGAAAGAGTTATTTAAATTGTAGGGCACCCAACTGAACATGAGTACATCCTACCACCCCCATTCTAATGACCAAATGGAAGTGGTCAACAAATGTTTGGAAACCTACTTGCGATGTTTTTCTTCAGACAAACAACACCAGTGGGTGCAATGGCTCCCCTTGACATAATGGTGATACAATAATTCCTGCTATACGGCCACTAAAATGACCCCATATGAAGCAGTGTATGGCCAATGCCCACCTACAGTCACTACCTATCTTCTAGGCACATCAAAGGTCCAATATATTGATACAATGTTGCAAGGTCGAATTATCGCCATAGCAACTCTGAAGGATAACCTCCACATGGCCCAAAATTGCATGAAGAAACAGGTAGACCAGCATCGTTCAAAAAGGGTTTTTCAGGAAGGTGATCAGGTGTTTCTTAAGCTCCAACCTTACAAACAAACATATCTCAAATCTTAGGGACATCACAAGTTGGCACCCAAGTTTTATGGGTCATACCATATCATCAAGCATATTCATTCAGTGGCCTACAAATTATCCCTTCCATCCACTTCCAAAATCCATCTAGTGTTCCATGTTTCCTAGCTAAAGAAAGTTGTAGGAAAGAATTGTAGGGTCTAAACCATCCTTCAAGAATTAGATGAAGAAGTTGTTAAGTTTTTACTGTTAATCTTAGGTTATTTCCAAATTTCATGAGCATTCAATGCATTTCCAAAACAACAGTATAAAGAGGATCACTGGAAAAAAACATAATCACAAGGTACGCAACATTTTATCCTAGGAAACCCTCATGGAGGAGAAAACACAGAAAAATTTCTTCAATAATATATTTCCAATACAATGCCAAGACTAAGACCAAAACACCAAAGACATACCAATACCAAACATGCACCTCTCTTCTCCTTCATTATACTTCTTCCTGCAAATTCAACTGCCTTCAAGATATGCACACTAGATGAGTGAGTGAGTCTGTTCAAATAAGACACCAACCTCACATATAAATACAAGTGTGAGATGGCACTAGGGTTGTGTCTCTTCACTTGGTTGAGCCAACTTCTCCTAGAAGTGGCTAAACCCACTTTACAATTACTAGGGTCTGACTTTACAAATACCACTATACAAATATATTTTGACCAATCCACAAAAGGGGATTTGATATTATACAAGACCCAACTTGATCAATCCACAAAAAGGGATTTGATCTATACAATAATAACTCAAATATAATTAGAATATTCTTCAAAGTTACAATATTTCAACACTCCCCCTTAAGGAGGAGGGTATTCTACTGACATGACTCAATACAACAACATTAAGAGAAGGAGAGGGAAGCATCATCATCAACATCTGGAACATTGACTGGCACATCTATAAATCATCATAATTGTTTCTCATCATCAATATCATCATCATTTATAGCATGGAGCTGGAGTAACATCAGGAACAACATGAAGCTGGAACATCAACATCAATAGCACGAAGCTGGAACAACAACATTATCAACAACACGAAACTGGAACAACATCATCAACAACACAAAGCTGGAATATCGTCATCAACAACACGAAGCTGGAACATTATCAACATGTGGCAACAGAATGAGGTAGGTGCATCAACAACAACATATGTGGTACTTTGATAGACCTTCCTTATCGGACCTTCGGGATATGCCCAGGGATCATAAGATTCCCTAGGATATAAAATCCTAACTGAGCTACCACTACTGACCACATCTAGCATATACATGCACAGGTACTCTGACGGACCATCCTTACTGGACCTTCGGGATTTTCCCAGGGATGATCAGTCCCCTAGGATATAAAATCCTAATGGAGCTACATTTTTTTGGTCAGAATACCATAGTATCATTAGCATCACTCCCCCTTTAGAGGGAGTTCCTTTCGGACAATACCAAGCTTGTCTCGGAAGTACTCAAACTTTACACGAGACAGAGGCTTAGTCAACACATCTGCAACCTGCTCATTTGTGCCAACATATTGGAGCTTTACAACTCCCCTCTGCACCATATCAAGAATGTAGTGGTAACAAATCTCTATGTTCTTCGACTTATCATGGACCACTAAGTTCTTTTTCATCTTTATACAGCTCTAGTTATCACATAAAATCATGGTGTCTTCCATCTCTAGATCGAACAGACCTGCAAACAACTTATGAAGTCATATGGCTTCGCAACTGGCAAAACATGTTGTAATGTACTTTGCTTCTGTCGTGCTGAGAGTAATACTAGATTGCTTCATTCTTTGCCATGAAGTCATGGCTGACCCCAAACTGAAGCAACATCTTGAAGTGCTCTTTCTATCTAAAGCACTTCCATCCCAATCTGAATCAGTGTAACCATATAGTCTTAAGTCATGATCTCCCGTATAACAGAGACCATAATCCAACGTACCCTTAAGGTATCTCATCACATTCTTTCCAGCTACAAGGTGAACACGTCTAGGCTCCACTAGTTATTGACTCAAGGTGTTCACATCAAAGCATATATCTGGTCTGGTATTCGTCAGATACATTAACGATCCAATAATATGTCTGTATAGAGTAGCATCAACCAACTCTAACGAAGTATCAACCAGGAGCTTCAAATTTGTTTCCATGGGTGTGGTCATTGTTTTACATTCAAACATGTCAAATCTCTTCAATATTTCAACTGCATACTTCCCTTGGTTAAGGAAGATCTTCTCTAGGCTTTGCCAAACTTGAAGATCTAAGAAATAATGCATCAGGCCTAGGTCGTTCATCTAAAATTTTGTAGCAAGCTTCTTCTTGCAATATGTGATGAGCTTTTCTTCTCCTGTCAAGAATAAATCATCCACTTATAGTAGCAATCTAATTGGCTTATCACTCATAACCTTGAAGTAAAGGTTATGATTATCTTTACTCTTGGTAGAGCTCAAGCTCGTTAGGAAACTACTAACTCTGCCATACCAAGCTCTAGGAGCTTGCTTCAATCCGTACAAAACTTTCTTCAACCTGCAGACATGAGTCTTTCTATCTTCAACTTCAAACCCTTGTGGTTTTTCTATATACACTTCTTATTCAATAACACCATTTAAGAAAGTTGTTTTCACATCCATCTGGTGCAACTTCCACTTCATTTTGGCTGCAAGAGCTATGATGGTTCTGATAGAAGTGTATCTGACTACAGGAGCAAATGTTTCTTCATAGTCAATACCTTACTTTTGAGAAAATCCATGAGCCACAAATCTTGCCTTGTTTTTTTCAATACTTTTGTATATCGCATGTTTTATTTTGTATATCCACTTAGAAGATACCACATCTTTGTTATTTGGTTTGGGAACTACTTCCCATACACTATTCTTCATAATGGAATGGTATTCTTTTTTCATGGCATCCATCTATTATTTCTTTTGAACGGCTTCTTCAAAGCATGTAGGTTCTTTCTCTACGAGATCACACATCAATGCCATATAGTTGGAGAATGGCTTAGGCTTCTTGCTTTGTCTCATGGTTCCTTTTGGGGCACCATACTTCTCTGCATCTTGAATAATTTATCTATCCCAAGCTAATTTATCTTGTGAGAGATAGTCATATGGGGAGGTTCTTGAGATTCTATCATATCACGATCGTCTGGAATCTCATCATCAAGGGTAACTACAACTTCCTTCACGGGTTTTGCAACTTTGGGAGCTACAGGTTCTTCTTCATATACCTCTTCAAGCTTACATTTCCTTGATCTTTTGAGTGTTGCATCTTCATCAAAGTTTATATCTCTGTTGATCTCAATATGATGGTATCCTAGTATGTATATTTTGAAGGCCTTAGAGACATCACAATATCCAACAAAGATTCCCTTCTTTTCTGAAGAATTCAACTTAGTTCTCTTTTATTTTGGAATGTGTACAAACACTGGACAACCAAATATTTTTAGATGGATTACTTCTGGCCTCTTTCCAGTGAACATTTATTCGAGAGTTTTGAATCCAAATGCACTATGGGATAATCTATTTTGGACATATATTGATGTTCTTGTTGCTTCAGCCCACAAGTTCATTGGAAGATTTTGTTTGTGAATCATAATCTTCACTGCTTCCATAATCATTCTATTCTTTCTTTATGCTACACCATTTTTTTGAGGATTATAGGGAGTGGTGAGCTCCCTCTTAATCCTGACATCTCTGCAAAGGTTTCCAAATTCATTTGAAGTGTACTCTCCTCCATTGTCTGACCTGAGTATCTTGATTTTCCTTTCGGAGAGGTTTTCTACCAAGGCTTTGAATTCCTTGAACTTCCCAAGTACTTCATCTTTTGATTTTAAAAAATAAATCCACATCTTACGAGAGTAATCATCAATGAAAGAGACATAGTATACATACTCACTTAGAGAGGTTGATGGCATTGGACCACATACATCTGAGTGGACAAGTTCCAAGATTCCTTCTGATATATTGTCGCTCTTTGGAAAAAGATTCTTTGTGTTCTTTCCTTACGCACATCCCTTGCATAGTCCTTCATGATCAACCTTTAATTCTGGTGATCCAAGTGGATATTGGTGGCCACCCACCTTTTCCAACTGGCTCAAAACAACTTTCTAGCAATTTTGGCAATTTACTATTTTTAGTAGGTTTTAACATCCGGGGCCATTTTGAGGGCCTAAATGAAGGTTTTT